>JAHREE010149832.1:0-14021 GCA_033628505.1 Tringa tobata | reverse complement strand
CCGTACCTTCACCAGGTTGTTGCAGAACCAGTAGACACCCCCCATGTGCAGCAGGGTGTCAAAGATGTGGATGGAGTGGCTGTCGACCCAGCCTTTCTCCAGCACCTTGGTGAAGACGCTCGTCAGCACCTCCTTGATGGGCTTCTTGGGGGGCAGCAGGTTCCAGTAGGGGATGGTGTCCATGCCCATGGAAGGGAACTTGATCTGTGTGGCCGTCTGCTGCAGGACGTCTGCACACATGTGCTCCAGGATGGAGCTCATGATCACCACGCTGCGGCAGAGAGAGACAGGGTCACACAGGCCCCAAGAAGTGGAAAGAAGGGCAGGAGATGGCACGACGTGGGACCTGGTGCACTGGAACTCACCGCTCATTGTAGAACTGCAGGGTGTTCTCACCGTACAGGGGGGTGGCCAACTGCCGGATCATCTGCAGGGACTTCTCCCGCTCATCCAAGCCCAGCATGCGGACGTGGGCCACCAGCCAGGCCACCGCGCACACCGCCATGCTGCACACCTTCCCCTTGATGTTGTCCGTGATTTTCTAGGAGAGGAGATGGAAGAGGAAGTAGATGAGCACAGACCTGGGGACGCACAGGCTTTATCTCAGCGTCGCTACCCAGGGCTGTGGGACGCGATTGCAGGGTCCAAGCCCCTCTCTCCTCCACGGGGTGGAACCTGCCCCTGCCAGCCCCACTGCCACCAATGGGGCAGCATCAAGGGGCTGGAGCCACATCAGTTTCCCACCCAAGTCAAAAAGGAGCCAGTGAGCTCCACGGTGGCTGCAGGAGCATTCAGGGCAGGAGAACAGGGGACTCCCACCCCGCTGAAGCTTTGGCCCCTCCTCAGGACACAGCGGTGTGCCCATGCCCCTGCTCTGCCCCACACCATCCTCCCACCAGGCCCACCTGGATCGACTCAAAGGTGAGGACGCCATTCTCCCAGGCGTTGAGGATCTCCAGGATGGCAGCCGAGATGCTCAGACATGCCTCGTGCCACTTCATCTGCCTGCCAGGGAAGAGAGAAGCAGGAGGGGGTCAGGCACTTGTTCAGAGCAGCCATGGGGCCAGGGAAGATGGGGTAGGGGCTCCCCTCCTGATCTGCCCCAGCCTGGCAGGGTGAGCTCTTACACCAGCTTCATCTCGGAGGAGTTGTTGAGAAGGGCGACCAGGGACTCCACCTTGGTGGAGTCGGGGCGGAAGCAGGGGTGGTCGGGGTTGAGGATCTTCCCCTCCTCGGGCATGCAGGTCAGCATCCAGGTCTCAAAAAAGGGCACCTCACCCGCCGGGCTCGACTCCGACAGGATCACCTGGAAGGGAACCAACGCAGGGGCTGTCACGCAGTCTGCATCCAACAGAGACCCTGCCAGAGACCCCCACCTGGAGGGACCCCCACTCTGCTGGGAAACCCCACCCTGTGGAGGGACCCTCACCCTGGGGTGCTCATGGCCAGGGGAACAGCGCCGCCCTGTGGCCTGCACAGACAGGTAGGCGTTTGTCATCACCCAGTAAGGCACTGGTCAGCGCCCCAGTAAGGCTTTGTTTCCCAGCCTGTGGGCTGTGGTTTCCCCCCCTCTACCACAGGACTCCCCGAGAGACCATGGCCATCTCAGAGCAGCACTCCAGTGGCTTCCCTCGGGGAGATACCAGGACAGGACCAGTCCCGAGGGGCTGTGAGTGTGGCAGTGGGGTCACCACGTCCTGCTCAGAATCACTTGTCCCCTCCCTGCCTGCCGAGCTGTGCTCAGGGTCCCCGGTGCCGGCTCTGCACGGTCGGGGTGCACAGTGCAGCTGGCAGCCAGCTGGGAGGGCTCCCGAGGGGGACACGAGCTGGGAATCCCGCACACCGCTTCCTCCCTCCAGCCCGCCATCACCCCAGGGACACTATTTTTGTCCAAAAAAAAAAAAAGAAAAAAGTTTTGCACATCTGTTCAGCAGCAGCTGGTCAGGAAAGTCGCTCGGAGCCAGACCTGGGGGATGAGACCTCATCGCACGTCCGCTCCAGGCTGCCTCCAGCCAGGACCCCCCCTCCCCAGGGATCGCCGGGCAGGCCCCCTCCGCCCGCCTTTCGCTCCCTCTCCCTGTTCCCGGTGTTTCGGTATCGTTTCGCCTCCCAACACACGCAGATGTCGAAACCTGGAACGTTTTCAGGCAACCAAAGTACCGTTTCCTGAGCTGGGGCTCCAAGTTCCTCCTCTCGTGGGGGAGGGCTGATGCCCAGCTGGGTTGTGTGGCCCCCCCTGGCCAACCAGCACCAAACCGGAGGGGGAACACTGGGAAAAGTCCGGTGAGATGAGAGCAGCGCTCCCACCGATACCACGGTACCATAAAGGGAGCACAAGCAAAGCCCTCGGGGAGGCTGCAGCCACCCCTGCTCCATCGCCTGGCACCAACGGACCCTGCCGGGATGGATTTCTACCTACACAAGGTCAAAGGCACTGGGGTGCTTCACCCCAGGCGTTGGGGTGGCTGTGGGGATGGCGGTGGTGGCAGGCTGGCCACTAGAGGAGGCTGGCAGGCTGCAGCGCATCGGCAGAGCTCGCAAGGGCTTACCTCTGAGCCGTAGGTCTGGGCCACATGGCACAGCATGAGGAAAGAGATGTCGAAGAGCAGGGCGCGAACGGGGGCTCCTTTGGCTGAGGGAGGAGAAACAAAGACCTTGGGGCTCCCCAGCCTCGGCACAAGGAGGCAGGCAGGAGCCCTCTGAGCTCGGGGGCCAGGACCCTGCTGCCCCCAGGCAGGTTTTCTAACCCCCAAAGTGCTTGTGCGTGAACAGGGACTCCAAGGGATGTGCCAAGTGCCTCCCTCCACCCCGTCTGCCTCTGCTGGAGCCCCCAGAGTGGCTTTGGCCTCCCATCTGGCAGCCCCAGCCCATCCCCAGGCTCCCCCCGGCACCGTGGAAGGTCAGAGCACTCAGTGAGTTTCATCACACGCAAAATGCAGAGTCCTTATCTGGGGCTCTGTGCTGACACATCACCCCTTCCAGGGAGGGAGCCGGGGCAGGGCCAGTCGCGAGGGGCCCCGTGGGCTGGGACGGGGAGCCCCCACAAGCAGGGAGCACCCCGCATTCGGGATGGAGACGTGTGTGCCACACGTGAGGGCAGCGGGTCCCCGGGAGCCCAGATCCCCGTTGGCACTCAGCCACGTCCCCCTGTGCCGGGCCCGGCACAGCTTGGCTGGCTCTGGCGCCGCAGCCAGTCCCAGCCTAATCCAGCCGGGCCCCGCAGTGTCCCAGCACGTGGCAGCGGGGGGAGCACGGCTCGAACCACCCCACACAGGGATGCGCACGCACTTACGGCCTTCTCCGTTGATCTGCTTCGTGAATTCATTCAGCCTGGAGGGGGCAGAGAGAGCCGTGGTGAAGCGTTATCACCCCGCAAAACGGGCGCCTTCCCATCCCCGAGACAGGCGGGGGGCCTGCAGACCCCTTCCTGCCCCCCATCCCAGCCCCCAGGACGGAGGAGCGGGGTGGGCAGGGACTGAAGCGGGGCCGGGATCTGCAGACACCCTCCGGCAGGGCAAGGGACGAGTTGCCTCCTCCCTCTGCTCCCCTGCAGCAAAACAGGTCCAGCAACGCTGCTTCTCCCCACGCCCAGCCGGCCTTCGAGCACCGTCCTCTCGCCGGAGCTGGCTCTGCCTGGCTCCGTGGGGATTTCTGAGCGTGGCCCTCTCCGTACCGCAGCGGTACAAGCCTCCCGAACAGAGTGAGCACAGCAGAGAGGTAAATCCAGTCGGGCTGGCGTGTTTTGGGCTGCCCCAGG
The DNA here is from genome assembly GCA_033628505.1 of Tringa tobata. NCBI lineage: Eukaryota > Metazoa > Chordata > Aves > Charadriiformes > Scolopacidae > Tringa > Tringa tobata. The sequence continues at coordinate 10,264 of JAHREE010149832.1, read as the reverse complement.
CCTCCCCGCTGGAGGAATCACACCCCACAGCCCCACGCGTGTTGGTTGCGTGTGCTCAGTCCCCAGGCACCCGTGTCCTGGTTAGAAGGCACACACGCAGTGAGAGCCCTGGATGGGAGGCTGTGCCAGTGCTTTCAGTTCTCTTAATACCCTTAAACCAGCCCAACTTTGATTCTCTGCCCTGTTCACGCAGCAGCAATGGAGATGGGGTGCTGAGGGGTGCAGTCTCCCCGAGATCCCAGCTCTCCCAAGGGCTCTGCTGGATCCAGTGCTGCAGAAACACTGGGACAGAGGCACATCCAGCCCTATCTAGGGGGTAGCTTGGGGGGCTGCCCACTCACCCCAGCCCCACCAGTGACCAGGGACAGTGTCGTCCAGGTGGACACTCACTTGATGAACTTCCGAGCGAAGGATTTCAGCTTGCCCGTCGCTGCTGCCGCTGCCAGCAGCAAGTCCAGGCTCTTCCCTGACAGCATGTGACCCAAGACCCCCAGCAAACCCTCGGGGGACTTGGAGTGATCCGCATCCATGGTCTGCAAAAAAAAAAAAAAAAAAAAAAAAAATAGAGGAAAGAGAAGTCACGGGGAATGTGTGTCACAGCACAGCAGCAAAACTGTGACCGTGGGGGCAGAATTGATCGGCTGCCAGAGCTGTCCCGTGAGGCCTCCGTGAGCAGGGACCCCCAGGGCTCGGGGAGTGTGGGGATGGAGCCCTCTGTGCCCCCAGCACGGCAGGGCACAGCGCAGGGGAGAGCCACAGGGCACCAGGGCAGCAAAACCAGCAGCAAAACATCCTCTCATGCTCAGCAGGCAACAGAACGATGCAAGGAAGTCCCCAGGGATGGGGGGAGTCCCCAGGGACGGGGGGAGATGCATGCAGGGAAGCGGCTGCGAGCAGGACAGGCAGAGCTGGCTGGGCTCAGGCTGCTGGCACTGACAGCAACGAGCCGCCTGATGGCTCCTCCACCTGCCTGGGAAGAAGAGGAGCTCCTGTTGCCCACAGCAGAGAAACAAGGCTGAGAGTGATTCCTCCACCCCATCACAGGGGGAGATCAGGCACCTCCCAACCACCCCGGCTGCCTGGTGAGACCGGTGCTGCTGGAAACAGGCTCTGGGGCTGAGACTGGCCTGCCCAGCACGGATGGGTGAGGGGACTCACCTTCAGGATGTTGGTGACAGTCGGCTCGGCCCTCAGGATGAGCCCTGGGTTCGGCTGGATGTTGGCGTTCTCGGCCGATTTCAAGTGCGGAGCGTGTTCTCTGTCCGCTGCCCTGGGGAATCCAGCGAGCAGGAATTCGTCACCCTGCCCTGCCCTCAGCCACCTCCCACCCACCTCCACCATCAGCACAGAAAGGCCACCACCTCAGGCCAGCAACAGCCACCACTCCCAGAGGACAGACTTTTACTCAATCTGTCACTGGAAGCAAAGCCTCGTCCCTTCAGGCCACGGTGTCCCAGCTGCAGGACAGCCAGCGCCATCACAGCTGGTCCTTTCTGCTCCCCCCCAGCAAGGACAGCAAGACAAGGTGTTCCAACCCCACTCAGTTACCCAGATTTTTGAGGGGGCTGTACCGTTTGTCAATCAGGTTGTCCATGTTGGCCTCTGAAAGCAGCCCCTGCTTGCTGCACTCCTGCAGGAGCAGATCCATGCAGTCGCAGCTGAAAGAAAGAGAGAGGAGAGCGTTACCCTGAGGGACAGCATTCCTGCTGCCCAGGGAGGTGCCGCAGGGCAGGGGCACTCCTGGGTTGCCCTCCTGGCCTCGCTCCCACCCCTCTGAGGCTGCTTCAGGGCCAAAAGCAGCCCCAGATATCACACAGCATCACCAAAACGCTGTTCAGCTGTCAGACACTCACTGCCTTGCTCATTTGGCAGGTTCAGGAATCACAGAAGGAAGAAGGAATTGGATCAGAAACTATAAAAAGCCTGGCCAGGAGCTGCCCCAGCACCCCCCATCGCAGCTCCCCGCAGAGAGGACGGGGTGGTCGTGACACGGAGCGGCCACAGGCTCACGGTGCTGCAGGTGGGCTCCACACACAGCGCTCACTCACTTGCACCGCTGATCCACTTTGTCGAGCAGAGGGGTCAGCTTCAGCAGGAACTCGAAGGCACAGTTCACGTCCTCGGTGAAGTCCTGCAGTGCACAAAGCCAAACGCTCAGCTCAGAGCGCTGCCACAACGAGCCCACCTTCCCCTCCCACGCCGCCTGCTCCGTTAGAGGAAGATTGTTGGGAAATAGGCCGTTTCCTACCCCAGTCACCCCCACGCAGCTTTGGCCGGGCACCAGCACCGCTGTGACAAACACAGCCCCGTGGTGCGCACAATGCGGCAAAAGGCTCCAACCGCTGGCCCTCGAGACTCACCTTCTCCCCTTGGGGATACTTCTTGAGTTTAACCAGGACCTGGGGGATCTGAAAGACACAGAGGGTGGCTCTGACTGACCCAGGCAGACCCCGTTCCGCACTCAGGACCTCCCAGGAACAGGGGCAGCAGCCACGCCAAACACGCCTGCGTGTTTCCAGCCCGGGGAAAGGAGCGTTTCTGGAGCAGCCCCTGTGCCCAGAGGACTTTGTGCCCCTGCCCTCCCCTCTGCAGGGTCCTTCCAGCAGCACAGGGAGCCACAGGGCATGGCCACCTCTCCAGAGCCAGGCAGGGGACACGTCTCAGGCCTGAAATTACACGCAGATCCCCTTTGTCTGGTACAAAGAAAGGAGGGGAAGCAGACTGCTCCGGGGCTGCCCACCGCTGAGCTGTGGGAGCGCAGGCCCCGAGGCTGCTGTGGCATCCTTCTAAGGCCACGATTTCCCCCCGACACCACCCCAAGAACCGCAAAACAAAGTGGGGCTGGGCTGAAAAGAAGCCCTGGACAGCAAAGCTGATGCTCAGCGGGTTGCAGGAGGGTTGTCGCGGGCTCAGCCGGGGTGTGGGGGGACCCCGAGGGCCATGCTGTGGGAGAGAAGAACCGACTGCCCTGCCAGGGCTCAGCAGGGGCACACAGGGACAAGGCAGCAGCAGAGCCAGGGCTTGAAGCACTGCGCTCGCTGTGGGGCTGGGCCCTACCTTCAGGAAGGTGAATGCTGTCCACTTCAGCTCCTCCGTGCCCTCGGGGGACTCGATGAGGCCCACAAAACAGGCCTTCCAGATCTCCAGCACGAAGAGCGGGGAGGGGATGCGCTGCGGGGCACACAGACAAAATGCTCCAGTGCTGGAAAGGCAACAAAGTGCCTCCCCCAACCACAGCCAAACCCCGAGCCCCCTGCGAAGGTGTTGATGGGCTCCTGCTGCTCCCTGCAGCTGCGCCCATACCCTTGGACCAGGATCAGTACGGGGAGGTACGGAGTGCAGAGCTTACAGAAAGGCACTGGTCCCACAGCCCCCAGGCCACACTGAGCAAGAGAACAAGATGCTACTTCTGTACCTGCATCCTCTTCACCATCATCAGCTGCTCCACCAGTGGCTGGGTCTCTCCTGTGAGGTTCATGGTCCCCTCCAGCAGCACCACAGCATGTACGGTGGGGAAGCCGGTCTTGTTCAGCTGCTCGGAGTGGACCGAGAGCATGGTGGGGATACTGGGTGGGAGAAGACAGCACAGGGTCACTGGAACCTTGCAGGGATGGATCCTTGCTCCTCCTGTCCCATCCTCCTCTCCCAGCCAAGTCCCTGACACTTGCTGTCCCACATCTCTCTGGGACAGGACAGCCAGGGCCCTGGGAGCAGCTCCAGGGGGATCCAGATCAGGAAGGGCAGCTCTGGTGTGGCCAGAGAAGTCGAGGGATGGTGAGGGACCTCAGAGAAGCAACCCCTGGGTAAGACTCCTTTGCAGCAAGTCACCACTAGCCCTGTCTCCTCTCCTACCTAGAGCCTCTCGCCAGCCCCAGCCCACGGCCAGCGCAGGTGTTCGAGGTGGGAAGGGACAGGGGAGCAGGGAGCCAGGAGGCTCTTGGCCCCAGAGCAGGGCTTGGACCCATTTTACCCTCCCAGCCCACAGAGACAGCAACACAAAGCTACCTCTTGATGAGGGCGATGCAGTCATCGGCCCGGCTTCGCAGTGGTGAGTTGCCCAGGCTGTTCAGGTTCTCCCCCAGCTTGAGGAGGGACTGTTCCACAGCACTCCAGGAGGCTGGGGAGGGAGGGCAGGCATTCAGTGGGGCAGGGAGGGACAGTGACACGCTGAGAAGCCGGGCAGGCTGGCTCCAAGGCCCACGGCAGAGCCTGCCGAGGCTGGGGCTCGCAGTAAGCAGAAGTCAGAGCACCTCTGCAAACCCAAGCCGAGGGTCTACGTGCCACCCAGCAGCTCCTGTCCCAGGCTCAGCCTGGCACAGCCTCTTGGCAAGGTGCAGGCACCGACGGGAAGGTGCGGGGCTGTGCCAGGGACGCCGGCAGAGTACAGGACCCGCTGCGCGCCCAGGAACAGCTCACGCAGCCTTCACATTAATTCTGCTCCTCTTCCAAGGGCAGCATGGAGGGGAGGGGGCAGAGGGTGGCACGGAGCCAGGGAGGAGACGGTTACAGCAACAGGGCTGGAAGATGGATGGGCTTGGAGCCGCAGGGACAATGCGGCAAGGAGCTGGGCAGGGGGAAGGGAGAGGTGGCAATGACACGTCCCCAGGGCCAGCAGCGGCTCGGAGGAAGCCCTGGCAGTGGCCACGGGCAGAGCGTGCTGCGGGGCAGGGCAGGGGCAGGGACAGTGACATACACGTCTCCTCCAGCTTCGCGATGTGGATCAGGGCACGGTTCTTGGTGCTGCTGAGCATCTTCCCCAGCCGCTCCAGACACATCTTCAGCTGGCTCTCCGCCGCCGCCTGCTCCAGCGTCTCCTTCACCTTCTCGGCGTAGAAGGCCGCGCAGCGCAGGAGCCAGTTGAGGGCACTCATCAGCGCCCGGCAGAGGCCGATGCACTCCTCTGCTTTGCCGTGGCAGCTGGGAAGGGGAGAGAAACGGGACCGTGCTCACCGTGGGCTGGGTTACTGGGCCCAGAAAAAACAAGGTACAGAAACGGGGCAGGCTGGGGAATCCAAACCCACATCCCAGTGCTCCCAGTCTGCCCGCCAGCTCCTCTGCTGCAGATCTCAACCTGCTCAGCCCAGGAGCATCCCCGCTGTGCCAGGGGAAATAAAGTCTCCCCAGCGCAGCCTCCTCTCTGGCCACTCTACTGCAGGGAAACTTTCCAAGCCTCTAATCAAATTATCTTGCTAAGAGAGGCTCAGCGTTGATCAATGTGCTGTGAGAGGTGAACGCTTTCCCCTCCTGATGCACAAATCATTGGGGCCAGAAGTTTTGATCAAATTAAGCAGAGGATGAGATTAGGCAAGGACTGGATTAAGCGGCCGGCTCTGCAGTTGGCCAGCAACAGCTCCTTGTCAACATCTGTGACTGATGCATATTCATTGCTGCTGCTTCATTTCATGTAATTGAAGAGCTGCTACCTTCATCCCTCCTCCTCCTCCTCTCCCGCTGCCCCCTGCCACGTGCTGTCTGCTCTGGCCTCCCAGAAGAGGCTGTCAGGGGTTAACAGGAAGATTTCCCAGCTTTCTAAAAAAGTTTTTTTGTGGCCTGAATGGTCTGGACTCCCCTGGGTCCTGCAACACCAGCGGAAGAGCACGAAGCAAAACAAGGCAGCTGCCTGGAGAGCCTGGGGCAGCGCAGGCAGGACTGCGAGCGCTGGCAGACAGGGACGTGTAGCCGAGGCCCTGGGAAGCTGCAGAGGCCACACAAGAGAAATTAAATGCTCTGAGGGGACAGATATCCTCAGGTCACGGGGCTTACACCTCCCTCCATCTACCTGAGCCAGGCCGGAATATCAGAGCAGAGGTGTTTATCCCAGAATAGGTGGGTTTCGTGCAGCTTCCCACAAAGTTAGTGGGTTTCCCCTCTGCTCTCCCCATGCTGGCCCTCACGTGGCAGCCCAGCCTGAGGGGGACAGCAACGAGGAACAGGCACGGAGCTGGAGGGCAAACCTGCCTCCTTCTGCCAGGGCGAGTACCTGGGGCTCAGCCGGGCCCCACAGGCTCCCGGTACCAGTCGTGGTACAGCCCGGGGCCAAGGCAGCAGGGCTGGAAGGGCCACACCGTACCTGAGGCGGTCGCAGAACATGTCCATGATCTCCAGCAGCGACTGGACACACAGGTCCCGGGAGAAGTCATCAAACTAGAGGAGGAGAACAAGGAAGGATTTCAAATGGGGGCTGCCAGGCTCCGGGCGCCTCCGAAAACAAATGCAACCCCTTCCTCCACGTTCTGGGCTGGGCGCTGCCGGCCGCAGGACGCTCGCCCTGGCAGCTGCCCAGCAGCCACTTGAATGAGAACTAGGTCAGGACTGTCCGACGGCCGGGTCGTGCCCTCCCGGGGTCGCGGGAGGCAACCGGGCCACGGCAGCGGGGACGAGGCTGGGGTTTTCTCAGCAGCTTCCCCAAGACGGCGGCGGGGGCCTGAGCTCCGCTCCCCGCCGGCTGCCTTGACGCGGCGGTGGCTCGGTGCCCACCCCCGGCTCGGCAGCGCTGGCAGCGCCAACAGCCCGGCTGGCCGCGGGGCCGGGAGGGCGGTGGGCAGCAGAAGCGCGGCTCCCCGCCTCCTCGCAGAGCAGATGGGGCCACCCCGCCGGGCCGGAGCTAGCCCGCAGGTCTGCTCTCGGCCCACGCTGATCTGAAGGAGGAAGCCTCGGCTGTCAAGGTCAGCTCTCTGCCCGCCCCGCCAGAACAGACAGCGATGCACGACCAGGGGAATGGTGAGGAGCTTGTGCCGTTTGTGGCGGGCTCGTCACTGTGCTCAACGTCAGCCGGCCGTATGCTGGCTCTGCCCTCCCCCGAGATCACGACCACCAGCCCAGAAGGGTGCTGAGCCCCGCTGGAGGGGTCCCCACCCTCACCAGGGCTTTGTGGCACATTTATGGCACAGCTCTAAGCTCAGCCTGTGCCACCCCAAAACAACGCTGGCACGGCGTGGCTACCAGCGCCTTTCTCCCCCCTAGTAACCACGAGGAAGTGGGAGGAAAGAAATTATTCTCCCTTAAATTATTCTTCCTTCAGATCAGAGATCACCCTGACAAGGGTAGTGCCCGGGGAGGGTGGGCTGCGAGGGGCTACGGCTCCCTCCAGAGCGGCCCCAAACGCCGAGCAGAGGCGGCCACAAAGGGCTCATCCCCACCCGAGTGGCACAGGGCCACTGAGCACCCGTGGGAAGCCGGCTGGCCAAGCAGGGCTGGTGGCCGCGGCCGCATGGCTCGGGTGCTGGCAGCTCTCCCTCATGAGCGGCGCCGCTTTTCCCATCGCCAGCTCCGGATCCCCACGGCGCTGCCAACGCCGCCGGCCGCAGAGGGATGTGGTTTCCAGCAGCCGGGGCGTGGTTTACACACAGGGCGCTGCGGGGCAGGAGCCTGCCAGGCCCCACACGACGGAGGGAACGAGGCTTTCACACCCGCAGCCGTCCCCAAAACCAGAGCGGGACCTGCCAGGCGCGGCGGCAGCCTGTCCCCAGCGGGACACGGAAAGACTCGGGCACTAATCTGCACCGTCTGACCGCTGCTGACTCAGCAGAGGATGTCGTTTTCCACTTGACCTATATTCGGTGAGAGTTGTGGGGAGGGAAATGGATACGTGGGTCACAGGGAAAGAGAAAAACCCCAGAGAGCACCTGCCAGAGCCGTACCTTGCTGATGGCCGTCAGGACCGTGGAATAAGACACCATCTACGAATAAAAACACAAAACCAAAACAAAACGGATGCGGCGGCGCGTTCAGCGGGTGATGTTTGCCAGCGCGGGGCTGGTTGCTGAGGAACGGCAAGGTCAGGGCACGGCCCCGGCTGCCTGTCACCGCCGCAGACGGGGCTGGGGCACTGACCCGGCACAAATCCAAACAGACATTTTTAGGTGAGCGCTGATTCGTTTCACACAAAACTTCAGGCGATATGAAAACGTCGCGCTGAGAAAGCGCAGAGCTTCCAGCGAGCGCGGAGGCTCTCAGAGGGCAAAGATTCCCACCCCACGGGAGATGGGCAGAGGCGATTTACTGAAACACCCCCGGCTCGAGACAAACCCTCCAATGCCCACCCAAGCCCCGGGGAGGCACTGACGGGAGATTTGGGGTGTCTGCCCACCACCAACTCCACAGCCCGGGTTCCTTGCCCACCCGCTAACTGCGAAGCGACACCTAGCAGCGTCTGCAGCGCGAGATGGTGCGGGGAGTGTGGTTACCTGGGAGCTGATAGCGTATTTCAGGTAGGACAAGATGAGTGGGTTCGGCGACGGCCCGATCATCGCCTGCTCGAGAAGAGCCTCTGCAAGCAAAGGAGAGAGGCCGGGAGGTCCCGGGTCAACGTGTTACACAGGTGTGGGGACACACAGACATGTGCACGCTCTGCCCTCACCCCGCAGGACAAGTGGCAAGGACAAATTGTGTTAACCGCAGTGACTCTGCGCCGCTCTTCCCTGAAATTAACTGAATCCCACCACTTTCTAATCCCCGGCGGCAAAAGCCGGTAAATAATTCAGGCAGCGCAAGGAGCCTCCTGCTAACTCAGCTCTCCCCGGGCACCCTGGCCCCGAAACAGCGCCTGCCACTTTCCAAACACGTTCCCCTCCCTCCCACGTCCTGCCCAGGAGGTTCTCGCATCCTCTGCCGAGAGACTTTTGCTCCGGCACCTGGGGCTGAACCCCGGGCAGACAGCCCCCTCTCCGCTGGGCCCAGCCCTGCGCGTCTGGCCCTCCCTGCCACCGGCTGCCTGCCAGCGCCGGCCCGCGGGTGCTGGAGGGGCTCTGCCCGTCCTATCTGCTCAGTCAAGCCTTTAATTGACCATTTGAACTATGGCAGAGCGCAGGAACCACCTCCTGAAAGCAGGCCCCGGGCTGCGGCACGGGCTGTAAGTAGGTCAAAGCACCCAGATGCAAGAGGGGGCAGCAGCCGTTTGGGAAGTTGTCGCCCCAAAGACGAGGAGGAGGAGGAGGAGGAGGAGCGGCAGCCGTCGCCGGATGCCAACGGCGGGAGCAGGAGACTCCCTGGGTCTCGCTCGAAGGCTCAGGCCTCGGCCAAAAGCATCTCAGCTCAAGGACAGAAGGCTAATGGCAGCCTTCCCCTCCCCATCTAATCAGGGAGTGTCAACACGAGCCAGCCACATGCTGTTACCCACTGCAGACGTGTCAGCATAGATTTGCTGGGCATCGCCGTGATCCTGGCAGCCCGTGCCAGCTTCTGCTCCTTTGTAGTTTAAATCTCAAAGGCAGGAGCTTGGGAAAGAGCTGAGGCGAGAGGCAGAGGTTGTTACAGCCACGGGGGCCTCGGGAACAGCCTCTCCATGTGCCCAGCACAACGCTCCTGCTGCCCAGGACAGCGTCGATGTCAGGATTCTCCTCCAGCAGCGGGGAGAGAGGGACCCAGCTCCCTCCCTGTCCTTGCAGAGGGGCTGCCCTCCAGGAAGCCGGGGCTAACGGGGCACTAAGGAGTGGGCAGGAGAAATTGCAGGGACTCATTATCTTCGACCTGGCCTCGGGCAGCAGAAAGCTGCCACCCTGCTTTCGGGGATACACAGACAGGCCCACACCGAGCACCCCACGAGTGGAACGGGAGCTGCCGGGCTGGGAACAGACACCAGGGAGCCCCGGGGGCCAGCTGGCCAGCGGCAGGGCTGGCCCTCGAGCCAACCGCCCCCCGCATGCCCCAGTGCTGTGTTCCCAGCCCCAGCTCCCCCCGGCCCCTCCCTGAGCAAATCTGTCACCCCACCACCACAGCCAGGCCCCACGGCTCCAGCTCGGCTCCTCCAGCCCCACGTCACCGTGGGGGCTGGGCACATCCACAGGTCACAGCAGCATGGGGACAAACCCGGCCTGAGGAGCTCAGCCGTGAGGTTTGACAAAACCCACCACCACGGGCCAGACGCTGCCAGAAGAAAGGGGCAAGGAGCGCTGCTGCCTGCTCCGGGGCTATTTCCCTTTAAATCCCCCGGTGCAGCAATCCTGGAGCGGGGCTCTGTTTATTTATCCAGCAAACAGGCATTTGCAGCACAGGAAAAAAAAAAAAACACCAAGAAAAAAAAAAAACAACAAAAAACCTAGCAACAAGTTTCTATAATTGGCATAAAAGCCTGGCAAATCTTTAAACCGTGGCGCTCAGCAGGTACCAGCGCTTGGCAGGATTTGTGTCAAACGCCCTTGAATAGGGACGGGAAAAGAAACCCCAATAACCGGGGGTGGGAAGTGGCCTTCGGAGCAGCACCTGGCTCCTTCGCAGCGCTTTTCCCTCCTTTGGCTAGACACACTGAGGAGGCAGACGGGGCCGT
>JAHREE010149831.1:0-12918 GCA_033628505.1 Tringa tobata | reverse complement strand
GGCCATTTCTCTGGGGTCCTGAGTAGATTCTCTGGTGTCTAATAAAGATTGAGCACCTACTCCAACAAATCCGTTTTTCCTCTGCCTTGCTGATTAAACACAACAACTTGGAGGAATTTAATTACCTTTGAAACATTGTATCAAGTAGCTCAACAGTTCACATCGTGCTGGAGGATGGGGACAAGGCGGCAGCCACACCAGCCTGCATTTTTGGGGAAAGCTGGCTCAGAAAAGATGCTCTGCAGATGCCTGGGGCTGACACTCAAGAGGGTTAAGCGTCCCATAGCTACACCACACCAGGGCTGTGGGCACTGGTGGTTCAGTCAACCGACCCCAGTCCTTCTAGTCCACAGGCAATCCCAGACAGACAGACTTTGTCCATTTTCCAAGCTCGTCCCTGCTTGGTCTGGCTTGCAGGAGCGAAGTTGGACACTGTTTGCACCCAGCGAGGCTGCAACAAGTGGTGCTGGCTCACCCCACATCCCACCATCCCGGGACCACCCCAGGACCCCTCCAGCAATGCTCTTCATCACCACCATCACCCAGCTCTCTCCCCGGAGCACAGCCCTCCCTGCTATCAGCTGAGCCGAGCCAAGAGGTTAAACACAAACTCATCAGCCGCCCAGATTCAATCTCTTCCAGTGATTTAGTTCTGTGCTGTCAAAGCTGGCTTATAAAATAAAAGAGGTTTCCTTTCAAGAACTGTCAAAAATTCATTAAAACGGTGACCAGCAGCCCCCAGACCAGAGTCTGGCATGGTTCTTGGGGCAGAGCCTGCAAACTCTGGAGCCAACAGTTCTGGGTGTAGCTTCTGGCCAACCTGCACCTACGTTTGCATGTAGGGGGTTTAATTACTACCAGAAGGAAAACAGCAAGGACTAGTAAACTTAACAGAGAGAAAACTGAGCTTAAATGAAAACAACATGGAGGGGACACGCCAGGACAAATATAACATTAATAACTTCCATCGAGTTGGCAGGATCCTTGCAAGGAAAATTAGTGGCCCCTTTTTTCTAATCAGAGTTGATGGGGATGAGCCAGAGGAGACGGGGACTTTGCAGGGAAGATCAGGATTTTGGTGCATTAGCCTGCAGGACAGAGACCCAGCCAGATCCACCCCTCTTAGCTACAGAAACTGGTGCAGACTGAGGGGTCCCAAGACGAAGCAGCGAGACAAGCTGGAGAGCACGGAGGTGCCAGCAAGAACTGAGCAACAAAGGTCTGAGCAGACGATGGATCCAGCTGTGCCCTGGAGCAGGACGACGCTCAGTCTGTGACATCCTTGGCCCAGGAGACTGGAGACCTTCTGCATCCCCAGCTACCCTAGTTTTGAAAGTCTCCTCAGAACTGCCAGCTCCTCGCTCTCTTCGCCTTCAGGGTTTAACTGTTCAAGCTCCCTCTGTGCAGCCATGACCCTGATAATTGGAAGAGGAAGAAAGCGGGTTTAATTCTTCCCCCTCCATCACACAGCAAAGTCCTGATCTCTTGACACCAGCATCAACCCAAAGCCACCGCTTACTTCCCTGGAGCTGCTCCTCCTTTACATCAGCATAAGTGATACTATGGCTCGTTAGGTTTTAATGCATATCATCGAGAGCTTATTTAAAATTCATTGAAGCTTCCCCGCTCAAAAGTATTTAAGACCAAAAAAAAAAAAAACCCAACAAAAAAGCCAACACCGAAAAAACCCCAGCGTGTTTGTGGAATTCTGCAAAGCCCTGAGGACAGAAGGACTGAGCGTCTCCATCTGCTCCGCAGTGCAGCGGGAGCAGGGCTGTAGTAAATCAAGCCGGGGTGATGCAGCGATCCCTCCCGCGGATGGTTTCAGCAGGCACCGGGGCTCCTCTCCTGCCACCACAGATGGTGGACCTGGGGTGAGAGAGCTGGAATAAACCCCTGCGCTTCTTCCCCGTGTCCCCCAAAGAGGGAAGAGACACAACCCTGGGGCTGGCAGGGGTGGACGCTGCCCCGATTAAAGGCAGGGAGACGGAGAGGACGAGTGGCCACTTGTCTGCTACAGCGTCCCTTGGAAAGGGCTGGGCTTTGGAATGAAGCTGTCGGAGCAGGGACTGCTCCGCTGGGTGGGATGGACCTTCTCCATCACCCAGCTGGCAGCTAGAGCTGGGCAAGCTGTGCGTGGAGCTGAGCTCAACAGGCTGCTCCTGCGGTCCTGCAATGCCAGGACAGGGAGAGGGACACGGCGGCTCCTCATGCCCACAACAGCCTCACCATGCTGGGGCTGCTGGGAGGTGGGTGAGAGAGAAATAAATCCCGGTGCAGCAAAGCGTCTGGCTGTGTTTGCTTTCGGCACTACTGCTTTGAGTGTTTATCCTTTCAGGTACCTCATCACCCCAGAACTTTTCCCAGCCCCCTCCCCATGGGACTCATCGTGGGCAAGTGGTGAGATCAGCAAAGTGCTCATCTCAGTAGAGAAGAGGCACCCACCGGAGCTGCACATCATCCAGCTAAAACACACTGGGGAAGGAGAGATCCTCCAGATCTTCCTCTCTTTTTTCCCCCTAATTCCCATTGAGTCCAAAAGCACGTTCCAGGAGAAACTGCTAAATATTCCAGAATCAAGAAAGACGAGACAACAAGAAAGAGTGGAAAGCAAATTGGGTTCTTCTGCTGCTTGATCCCTTCCTTTCCCTTTCTTTTCTTTCCCTTTCTACTTTTCTTCCTCCCTTTCTTTCTTCCAGCCTGTGCTACCACCCATCTTGCCTCCCAGCACCCATTGACAAACAGCTCCCACAAAGCAGCTGATCGCAGCAGATGTGGTTATTTATTGCCTCATCAACTTGAGGCCAAGGAAAAAAAAAAAATATTCCTCGACTGTTAAGTCTGGACAGGGTCAGCTCCCTTCAAACGGGGTGTCACGGGGGATGGCTCTCCTCTGCCACCGGGCTGTGGCCGTGTTATTTTGGGGACACGCATCAGGAACCGGCGCTTTGCAAACCAATGGGGCAGCTCGTCCCCAGCCCGTGGGGAGGGAGCCAGGACACCCCTCACACCGTACAGCCCCCCAACAGGGACATAAAGGTTGTAGCAGAGTCGGGGGAGAGGATGGAAGAAGAAACTGAAAGGATGTTAAAACCCTGGAGGATTGTCAGGGACTTCGCACCTTTCTCCTCGCTAAACCGCCTCACGAGGCCGAAGCATTTCTTCCCCCTCTTATTCCACCCCAAAAGAAAAGGAAAATAAGAGGGGAACAAACCAAGTGCGGTATTTCAGAGCAAATCACTTCAAAAGTGCACTTAAAACTCTCCCAGCGCAGTTTAAGGCGCATAACGCATCCTCTCAAAGGAAATGGGTTTTTTTCCCCCCATAAAACGATCCACTAACGGCTTTCCAAATGCACCGCCTGAGAATAATCCCAAGGCATAAAAGCACTTGCCAGAGGCAGATTGTGTAGGCTGTGTTTGTCAACAGCTCCCTGCTGTGCCCGCACCCCTGGGTGCTCACACCCCCGCCACGCTGGCACCCGGCACCCACGGGAGAGGGGGGGAGGTCAGGGATGGGGATACGGTTGCCCCCCAAAACCTCTGGATGTGAGATCAGATTCTAGTGCTGCTCCCCCTCCCCAAAATCTGCACAACCATCACCTTTCCAGAATATCCAAAGGGACCCCAGGGTCAGGCCCTCGCTCCAGCACCATGCAGCTCCTGAAAAACGAAATAGATTCAAAAAGGAGATTTAAACCGAGGAAAACAGACAGAGAATCAAGGAGCAGCAAAGAGGCATCGTTTACATTTTAAGACCAAGTTAAGTTAACGATCGCTCGGCTTTCTCCTCTCTCTCAAGGCAAATAAAGCCCTTCCGCAGCTCTGGGAAAGGATGCTGGTTTGAGCATCCCCCTTTTCAAGTTGTGCTCGGGCACAATGAAGTCTGAACTGACAAAGTCTCTCACACACACACACCTTCTCCCCCTGCTTTAAGAAGTCTAGTAACACAGAAGCTGGAGATGCTGGTGAGCCCAGTCAGGTAGGAGAAAGAATTTAATGAAAAAAAAAAAAAGAACTGGACACTGCTTACGGACATTTACTTAATTATTTAAAAAGCTGCAGAGAAAGAAATCCATAAAAGCCTCGCTCAGAAGGCAAGTGTAATCAGGCTTTAAAAGCTGGTTTTAAAAAAAATATGCAACATATAGAACTAGATAGTTGCTAGCAGCTAGATGAGAAAGCAAGCAAAAGGAAGGAGAGCTAGGAGCGCTCGGAAGAGATCCGTGGTCCCCCCTTGTCCAGCCAGATGAGGTTAGGTAGGGAGAAACCCAGGCAGGGGTGTCAGCCCTGCAGTCAACAGATGGGGTGGAAGTGCTGAGGATAATGCAGAGAAATTGGGTTTGTTTAATATGGAAGAGGAAGAATGAGATGGTGTATTCGTGCCACAATACAAAGAAACATTTTTGAATTGCAACACGAACTAAATTAAACCAATAAACAGAGATTATTAATGCCAAACTTTTTAAAAATCATCAAGATCTGGAGCAATTGAATCAAAGATGTTTTAAAGAGATGGCCAAGAAGTTATTTCTAGATTATTTTTTTTAATTCCTCTTTAAAAAGGCTACTTTAAATTACAGCAGTGTTATTTATTTCCTTGTATGTTAAAACAACCCATCCGAATTGGGCCGATGTCGGGCTGACATTGAAGGCAGGCAAAACAAAGTGAGATCCAAAACAGGACTCGCTTAATGAAGAAGTGAAATTTAATTAGCGCCAATCAGCACACGTTTATGAAAAGCAGATTTCATTAGACCAACCTGAGTTATTTTTTTTATGAGATTCCAAAATGAGTTTACCAACGCGACAGGGCACCTGATTCAGCTGCGGGTGACATTTTGATGAAGAAGCTGGAACAATATAAAAATCAACACCAGAACCTGTTAAATCTCCAAACAGCTGGTTAAGGCACAGCTGCCCAAATGTCAGGCGGAGGAAAGAATCGCCACCGACAGGGCTGCTCTGCTGGCTGACGAGTCACTAAATAACGAGGGCTAATAACCAAGGCAGGGAAAGCAGGTTTACAGCTGGGGTAATGCCACAAAGCTCAGGTAAAAAAATTCCTCCTGGCCTGAAAAGCTGTTAATACGGAGGGCTGGGGAAAGGGGAAAGCACCTGGTGACAACGGCACAGGGGTTTCTCTCGCCTCCCACCCTGTCTGAACGCACACACACGTCGCTTCAAACAGGGCTCCATCCTCAGCCCAAGGAATATGGGCTAAAATAACTGCTGACGGTTATTTTCCGCGCCGTGTTTGTGCTCCAGCTTTTATTCCTCTCCCGGGAAATCAGTAGCAAGCTCTGCAACAGGCAGCAAACAAACAACAACAAAAAAAAAACCCAAACCAAACAACAACAAAAAAAACCCAACCAAAAAAAACCCCAACAACAAAAAAATTACTTATTAGGACAATCAGAAAAGGAAAGTGCTGGAAATCAAGGCTGCTCTATCTCACCCGAAAGCCAAAGGCACACAAGGCTTTGAGGGAGGGCAGCACAGACACCGGTGGGGCAGAGACGCTGCCAATGCCACCCAGCGTGGGACACGGAGGTTGAACTGCAGCAAAGGAGGCCATCAACAGACCCAGGCTTTCTAGTGGGTTTTTTTTGGTAGGTGCCACACGCTGGTTGGACAAAACAAGGGTTACATGTAAACCCTGCACTGGGAAGGGGGTATTTCTCACCCCATGGCAGCGAGAGCAAGGCAGGACGTGGCAGAGCCGCGTTGCCCATGTCTGGGCACTGTTGGGTTTGGCCCCAGACATTTTGGTCCGGACATTTTTACTCCTGGAGAGGACACGGGGCTCAGTAAGTCCCACTGCCACACTGGGGTTCAGCTCAACCTTCTTTTTTACCTAAATTGCAGTTGTTTGAAAGCTTCTTCCCCATGTGTGGAGATTCCCCAGGGCCACCAGGCTCCCTGGAGATGTAATGACCATGGTCCCTGCCCAAGCTGTGGACCCACCACAGCCCAAAGCAGTCGCTGTGCCCTGCCCGGGAGATGTCCTGGCTTAGGTTGCTCTCCCTCGTTGCTAATTACTGCAGGGAGGCTTCTGCACGCACACACGCTTTCCTCCAACAGCATCTCCAAGGGAAGGACGTGCCGAAGCCCAGAGCCACCGCGCTGGACGACTGCCACCCCCATCTCCTTGCAAAGTCCCTTTTACAACCTTCACTGGGGTTGGAGGAATCACTGCTCTGCTCAGCACAGCCGATGCACGAAAAGCTCCAGCTACCACCCTCAGCTGCAGAGAAGGAGGAGGAGAGTGGTGGCCATAGGGCTGGCCTGGGGACGCCTTTGGGGTGAAAAACAGCAGGATGGGGGCAAAAGCATGGCCAGAGCCTCCAAGCTGGGGGAGATGCTGGAGGATGTCACATCAGCCCCAGGGTGACAGCCGCACAAGCCACGTGCAGGGGCTGCCAGGAGGACCCTGGTGGCAGGAGGTGGTCAGAAAGGCCACTGTCCTGCCTGGCCTCATGGTGGCTGAAGGCAACAGGGAGGTTTGGGGGCGGCGGGAGGAAGGATGGGAGCGGGGAGCTGCGGGAAAGAGCCAGAGAGGAGGGCAAGCACCTGGCTGAGCCTCAGTCTCTGTTCAAACTCTGGTGCTTTTACACCACCCGGGGAGAAGGTTTTCTCCCAAAGGCACCGGGCACACCAGGGCTGGGGTGGGCAACCAGCTTCCTCTCCGCGTTTGCCCCCCTGGCAAGCCCACGAGCAGCACCGCAGAAACACAAGCAGGTCCGTGCTTCTGGGCACACGGAGGCACCTTCCTCCCCAGCCTCTGCTCCTCTGCAAAACCTTCACGTCTCTGGCCAGGCGCAGGCGGAGGAGCCAACCCTCCTCCCGACGCTGATGAGTCCTTTTGTACCCAGCCCGCGCGCTCCTCCGCCTTTGGGCAGGGATAATAGGACAGCCGGAGCCAGGCGGCTGCTGCAAATGTCACCTCTTTGGAGAGGAGGACAGGGGGTGGCCGCCGTGCTGCGGCTCATCAGCAGCACTCTTGTCTGGAAGGGGTTGTGAGAGGAGGAGGAATTAACGCTGGAAGATCGGCTGGTACCTTTGATTTTGGGGCCCTGGAGAGCAGCAGGGACCCCTCAGTGCTCCCAGGGCAACACACCCCAGTCACCACATTGTCCCTCCTCGGGTCTGTCCAGACACCGATTCCTGTCCTAGAGACTTGTCACAAACTGGGATTGATTTCTGCCCATCAACCAGCCCGTTAGTGACAACCTGAGGCCGGTACCTCCTGATGGCCCGGGAGCACACCTCCTCCCCACCATGCTCCTCAATGCTACAGCCACAGCCAGCCTGTTCACAAAGCCCAAACACTCTCATCACACCTCCCTGGAGAGTTTTACAGTCAGACATGATCTTCTGATTCATCCCCAAGATGTGGTCATCAGTAGTCCTCCCCCACTTCCCTCTCCTCCTTCTCCAGGGAAAACCAGGAGAGACAAACACAAAGGACATGTGTCACATCAGACACCTGGTCTGATGCTCAGAGATACCGAGGCTCCAGAGTGAGCCTGGTTAGATAAGGCCTCCAGAGATGACTCAAACCCAAGAGAGCACACCAAAGGATGCACATTATGGATGCACATTATGGGTCTCCATCCAAGCGCTCTCGCTGCACTGACCCATAAATACCCTGTTCACTCCACCACTGCTGCGTTAACGTGCTCTGCTGTCACCAGAGGGATGCTCCCAAGAAGAAGTCGACCTGAATGCTGCAATACAGCATGTCCAAGCAGAAGACTTGGCACTGGGGCAGAAAGCCTTGTGAGACTGGCCAAAACCCAACTCCTCCAGGGAATGGAGAAGCAGCACATGGATGTGCCCAGTGTTGGACCACCTTGTGAAGCAGAGGGTCTTGATTCCCAAAAGCAGGAGCATCCTTCCTGTCAGCCCTTATCCCTCTGAGTTTGGACCCAGCAGGACACATGGCAGAGACCAGATGAGCCACATGTCCATCCACCGACCCCTTTTGGGAACTTCCAGTGTTTCCCAGTGACCACCCCCTTCTCTCCTGCTCGAGATCCATCACAGACCCCAAACAGCTTCCGAAAATGTAAATTATTACAGTTATCTTCTATACATAAAGCCTCCTCCAGCTCCCTGTATTAATCTGTGCAACTAATCAAGCAGTTGTCAATTGAATTTTAAGCATCGTTTTAGTTTAGTTGAAGAAGGGGGGAGATTTCCTGTTGGGTTTTTTTTTAAAAAAAAAAACACAAAAGCAAGTAAAGCCTTAATGATGGGAATGATTAAAGACAGGCTAGCAAATGGGCCCTTAGAAGGCACGGATCTGTAGTCAGCTCAGATCACACCTCTCTCATCTCTTAACTAAAAAAACAATCATCATCACAGCATCATTGCAAAGTCAATAACTTTAAGACAGTCGAGAATTATTTCCACTTGCTTCCTCATCACTTATCCCCACCGAAAGACAGCTGAGAGTGTTCTCCGGGTAGAGAAAAAGCATTTTGTCCTCATCTGTCCTTCAGGGGAGGAACCTGACGTGGCAGCGGGACCGTAGCTATTCGGGCGGAGGGCGATTGTGATCCCAGCCAGATGAGTTCACACGTAACCGTGCCCAGTGAGAGCTCTCATCGCTGAGTGAAGCGTGTTTTGCTCAGCAAAGTACAAACCTTCTGGCTCTTCACGGACAAGCCCTGGCCCCCGAGAGCCCCGTGAGAGCACAGAAATCATCCCACTTCCCCATCACCACCGGGACCTGAGGACGCAGGGAGCCAGCACGGTGCCATCTTCTCTCTTCCTTTCCTCACGAGCTGCTAAATCCAGGCAAAGAAGCAATTGTCACTTATACCACACGGTTATGACGTGGGGATGGGCCACTGCCGTGGTGGAAAACTGAACCAGCTACAGAGGATAAAGCTGATTTGAAATCCAGACAAGTACCTAAAGACAACGCAGCAGCAGCCACAGCTCAAACCCATGTCCCTCGTATTCACACTTTGTCTCTCATCAAAAGCTCTCCAGGCCCTGCTAAAGGCAATTAATTAGATTTACCTTCTCAGAGAAGATCGGCACCTTTTGTTATTTTCCAAGAATAGAGAAGGTAAAAAAAAAAATCACAAAGCAGCACTGCTTTCACCCAAATTATTTTAAAAGGGGATTATGAAGGATAATCCTTTGAAAAAATTAGGTGATGGATTTTCATTAAACCTGTTCTCCATTCACCTGTTTGAGAGTCCCTCTTGGTCTGATGCCGCTGGGGAGGCGTGCATCCCCGCAGCCGCCCGGGTGAGTGGGCTGCTGGCCTCCCCCTTCCCACCTGCCCAGCCCACGCCATCGCAGCTGCTCCTGAGATTTTTCACTTTTCCTCCAATTTAAAACGGAAAATGCATAAAGCACCAATTAAAAAATAAAGCAAGCTGTGGTTTGCCTTGGGTTAAGCCAGGCTTTTCAAAGGACATTACCCCAGCCTGTTGGAAACCAAGAGCGATGAAGCTCTGCAGTGGCCTCTATTCAATGCCTTTGAAAATCCCAGCCTTTCATCCAGGTTTGAGCTGAAAGCAGGAGGAACACCAAGGGATGGTTTCATTCCCCTGCTGTCACACTGCCTGCTCAAACAGGGCCACACGCACTGCCAGGGCAGCATCCCGGCTTCTCCATCCCCCTGCTGTAGTTACAGCTCCCAGTTTGTGCCCAGTGGGAGAAAAATTACTAAAATCCAAACAGCCATTAACAGGATGAAGTCACCTGGGTAGACCTGGTGGCCAAAGAGCTGGCTCTCCAGCCACTGAGCCAGCACTACCCCACACTTGAGAGAAGGAGTAGATTTAGAGAAAAGGTCTAGAGCTGGGATTAGAAAGCAGGTATTCCTGGGGGAAAAAAAAAAAAAAGAAAAAAAAAGAGAGGATATTAATTCATTACACTAAACACTTTAGATGTCTCGCTGCCAGCAGTGGTTCTCCGTCAAAGCCCTCCAGATGGGCTGCCATCTCCAATGCAGACACCAACCACAGCGCAGTACTGACAGCACCTTTCCATCTTTCTCAGTAAAGACCGTTCTCAACAGGAGAGCTCACAAAGACAACACTCCAGAAGCCATCAAGTTGCTGATGAGTTTGACTCACCCTATGCACGAGAAGGACCCTTGGTCTTCCCTTCGGGGCTGCTATCCTGACAAGGACTATGTGTGTGATGGAGGAGGGTTGGCTTGATGGGCTGCTTGGGTCAGGTACCTACCCCACTGTTTCCAGAAGCAGATGATCTTCTTCACAGAGGTGGAGTTTAGTGGCACACAGCTCTTGACAAACACACCCAGGGAACCTGCCCTACACCCAGCTAGTCCTAACTTGGCCTCTGCCCTGCCTACAGGCTGCTGTTTGAGGTGGATTTTAGAAAAGTCAAGCATTTTGCTGTAGGACCGATGGGCTCAAAGCTGCTCTCAGCAGCATCTCCACACCATGAGCTGGTGGAGAACAAGATGAGACACAACTCAACACAGATCAGCTTGTCCAGAGCTCCATGTCTGGCAGGGAGAAGTTTTCAAACTAGACCTAAAATCTGTCCCCAGCCCTACAAGAGCTCAACCAGCATCACCGGAGAACCACCATCCACCCAGAAGGACTCAGGCAGCACACCAGTAAGAGCAAACCTGCCTTTACAGATCCCATCATAGGGTGACAGAGCAGACAGCAAGCTGTGCTGGAACGCCACGCTGGCCTTTACAAATCCGATTTCCATCTCCTGCTCTCCCGTCCTGGCCACAGCCAGAACAGGACATTCATCATCGTTTACCATCAGGACTGCAGGAGAGGACCGGGAAGGGAAAGGGAAGGGCGCCGTGATCGGGCAGCCGCCTCTGGCACTCGTGGTCCCGTCTCCGCTCCCCATTTGTCATCCCAGAAATAATAGGAAAGCGAAGCCGGCTGGAACCATCCAGCCTCTTCCTAAAAAACACGCATCACTGGCAGCGGCTCTACTGCGGGCGGTTCAAAGGCAAGGCAGCACGGCCTTGGCTCTGCTGGGCTTCCCGAGCACACGGCGGATAAAAGCACGGAGGGGACGCACTGCAGTGAGTCTCTCCCCTAAAGCACAGAGCCCACCACGGCCCCCCACCCCCCGGAGAGAGATCCCACCAGGATCCTTGCTGAAGAGCAAAGCGACGAGCGCCTGCTCCCCCGAACGGGGGAGGTTAATTACTGTGATCAAAAATATCCAGAGGGAAAAGCGTTACACCAGATATTAGCAATTAACCCAGAAATCTAAACATCACAATTGCCGCAATTAATAGGATCTTACGCTCGCGCTAATTACCAGTCTGCCCGAGAGGCGGCTGTGCCGGGAGGGGGGGTGGGCACTCGTGGACTCACTGGAGGAGCAGATCCTGGCCCCAGGTGGGGATGCCACCAGGGGAGGGTCCCATCTAGAGTCGTGCCAAATGGAAGTGGTGGGGGTGACTGGGGAGCTCGAGGGGGGTCTCCTGCCTTCAAAGCTACACCAGGGTGCTCAGGGCCTTGCACAAAGCTCGGTGAACCCCCGGCAAGCCAAACCCGCTCACGGTGGCATCGCCGTGTGCCCCCAGACCTGCAGTCACCCAGGCTTTAAACCAGGAAAGGAGCTGATCCTGTAGCCAAGCTCACCCCTGGCATGATCCTCCCTGGTCACGGTGGGCTGCAGACCCCACCACGACCGTGCTGAGGGTGTCACCGTGTGCCAGGAGGGTCCCGGGGAAAGCACGGGGCGTGGGGGACACCGCCTCCACTCCACGTCTCCGGTGGCCAGCGTAGGAGAAGTTACCCCATCTCCTTGGTTTCAGACTGTTGAAAGCACCGAAACACGGAGCCGGGTTGTTGGATAAAACAACCACCCAACGCCTTTTCCTTCCTGCCCTACGAGCCCCAGCACATCCCCATGGGAGAGCAGAGCCATCCCTCCTCCTGCCGGCAGATTTAAGCAGGAGGGAGGATCCTGCTTCTTCATCACCACTTTTATGACATTTTAGCTCATTTAGAAAGGGTTTTCTCTGCACAGAGCAAACGCTCCCACCCGACAGCCGCTTTGCTCCTTAAGTAACCTGTTGGTCCTCACTCCCAGCATGCAAATTCAGCTACCGAGGGCAAGGCGACGCAATATAATGGATGTGATGTCAAGAAAAATTAAATCAGATGTCAGGATAAAATTCCAGGGGGGAACATACTTTTATGATTCATAATGCCAACCAATTATCCCCGTGACAGGCTGAACGGCAGTATTTTATCATGCCTAGCAGCCTGGAAAGGGAGTTGTGCAAATCGGCTCATAAAAAGATCCTTTAACAAAGTTGGCGGGCGTTGCAACGATCACCAGTGCACACTTCATTTTTCAGCACCAAATGACCAAAAAAAAAAAAAAAAAAGAAAAGAAAAGAAAAACATCAGCTCGGCGTGTGCCAGAGCTGATGTATTCCCCAAGAAAAAGCACCTCTGCCAGGGAAAAATGCTTTGCTGTCACCTCCGCCCCATCCTCTCCAGGGCTTGAGATGTCTCCTTTCTCCCACCAGCACGGGCAGGGCTCAGCCATCCGTCCTGGAAAACACCACGGAGCTTTTCATTTCCAGCAGCTGACACGCTCCGGCGCTACTTGCTTTGGGCACCTCAGACATAAAACCCGAGGTTAACGTTTCAATCGGTAAATACAAAGCGATTTAATATCCCGACCAGGTTACAAAGCATTGCCCTTGGGGACGACTGCCCCCAAAATCACATCAGCTGCTGTGACCCAGCCGGGGATGAGCCAGGGCAGACGCAGCAGCCGGCGAAGCAGCACTAATAGAGTCCACCGAGGCCGAATGTATTTTGTTTATACACAACATTTACCCCGGTGTCTCATCAGCCAGGGGAGCGGAGCGCGCTGGGAGGGCGGTGGCAGAAGATGTCATAGAGTCATAGAACGGTTAGAGTTGGAA
>JAHREE010149828.1:0-10013 GCA_033628505.1 Tringa tobata | reverse complement strand
CCCTCGCCCCGCCAACCCAGCTCTCCTCCCAAAATCGGGGGACACCCGGCGTCGGTGTGGGAGCCACAGCCAGCAGGTGGTTAGGGCAGCGTGGGAATCGCCCCTTCCTGTTCTCCCCAACCTCCCTCCTTGCTCCAGCGCTCCCAGGTAACACAGGTGAGGACGGGAAGTCCTAGAGATCTTAAAAGGGAGGGGAGAAGCCCGGAGTCTGGATGTAGCATGCTTAAATAAATATACATTTATATACACACATATATTTCACTGAAATTCAGTGAAATATACATGTATATGTCAGTGTAAGAAATATATAAAACCACAATTTTTAAGAAAACCTTGATTCTGGAGTCAGGGGTTTCCCATTTTTAAACACCTTGCATTGGCAGCATCCTCACTCCTTTTAAAAAGAGGTCTTAAACTCATCCTTCGAAAAGTAGCTAATGTAGATACATCTAAGGATAGAAGCGTACAGTTTCTCAGTAATTTGAGGTTCACTCTGTTTTCTGCAGTGAGAGCATTAGCTACAGCCTTAGCCTGTAGTAAAGCCTCCCTTGCTATTCCCATTCCCAGCTTTTCTTTTGAGTGATGTACTTTTTGATGCTTCTACTTATCGGATTTAAATTCTCAAGACACAGTCTCTGCTTGAAAACTGGTTTGTTTTTCTTTTTGGTTTGTACCGTCAGCTCAGCCCAGAGAGAACGGAAAACAAAATTCTTTCTGCATTCAAAGAAAAACAACTCTTGTGACTTGTTTTGGAAATGCCAGCACGTTGACACGGCTCTGGTGAGAGCGCTAAAAGCCTGGGGTGGGAATAACCTCCCCGAGTTTTGGAGCATTCCTGGGAAAGCTGGGGTTTAATCGGGCCAAGCACAGCCCTTTCTCGCAGACACGCGGGGTTTCTGGAGCAGTGTGCTGTTTTTCCATCACGGCATGCTGTTCCCAGTCAGGGAGCCCGTGCTCATTATAAGGGGAGCTTGCCGAGCCGCGTTCTGCAGTGAATTGAAAGGCCGCAGCAGAGGAATAATTTATGGCTAAGAGAGGACACGGACATTATTTGGATGAATATACTCTCGGGCAGAGGGCCAAGACGAGCCCCCATGGCACACATACGTCTTTATCTACTGTTTAAATGCGGCCCTGTCGTGCTTCGGGCACTGAATGCCCGACACGTCGCTGGCGGCTGTCCCCACACGCTGCAGGACGGCACAGCCACCCCGCGTCCTGCCGACCCTGACGAACCAAACCCTGCACAAGACGCCGGCCATTCTGCCCCCGCGCTGCTTCGCCCGGCAAGAAGCCACCGGTCCCCTGCCCGTAGGTGGGCAGGAGGCTCTGTGCCCCCGGGGACAGCCCTGCCACAAGCCTGGCCAGCCGCCCTGGGGGAAGGAGGCGTCTGGTCTCTGCCAGGAGGCTGCTGCTCTGTCATCAGTGCCCAGCAAGGGCCCCGGGGCAGAAGCCTCCAGCGCTGCCCGTGCTGCAGGGGCAGCAACACGGGTCCTCGCTCTGCGCCGGCTGCGGGGAGCCATCGTCCTGCACCAAGGCCTCTCTCGGCTGCCCTCCCTCCAGCCCCCCGGCACGGGGCAGGAGGAGGAAGGAGCTTGCAGAAAGGAGTTGTTTTTGAAAGGATGACATCTTCTCTGACAGAAGCTATGAGGTAGCGTGTGGGCAGCAGAGGCCCAGGGCGGAGCTCAAGGAAAAGGGGGAAAAAGGTGCGACTTGGGAACCTTAAAAACAATGGGGGTCCTGTTAAAGAGGCCTCTGTTTTACGGTGCTCTAACTCAATAAATATTTTTGTCTTATTTCCTACGGAAAAAAATACTCACGCCATTTTGGGGGCAAGGGGCACACACCCACCAGTCACTCTAATACCTCTGACAGAATTCGACTGAATTTAGACACAGAGAGCAGAGATCCCAAGGATGTCCACTCTAGGGAAGGAAGCAGCAAGCCAGAGAGACCATGCCTACACCCTCCCTGGGAGGAGGCTGCACCGTGAGAGCAAATGCTCTTGGACTTCAGGGACCAGTGGTGCTCCCTGAGACCCACTTCCCTGGCCCTGTCGCGTGGGCAGTGCCTTGTTCCGTCTTTGCTGACTAAAGCAAACACCTGCCATTCCCACTCACCCCTTACCAGCACTAATTCTCTGCCACTCACGTTCCAGTTTTGCTTCCCCTGCAGCACTTCCCTCTCTCCCCCTCCAGGGCTCCCGTGACCTCCTTCACCTTCCTCCTTTGTTCCATCTCCCTTTCCACATGCAGACCGAATTCCTGGCATTCTCCTTGTGACCTGTCAACAAATCCCTCTGCATGCCTGTCACAGACCCAGCACTTTTTGGGACAGAAGCTGCCTTTGGAAGGTGTTTACGCCACATCCAGCCCCCACGCTCCTGTCAGGGTGGGATCGGGCTCACAGCTGGCGGAGGGGAAGTGTTATGAACACACCTGGAAGAATCCAATGACCACCACCTCTGCACCACCAACGAAGGCTTCGGCATCTGCGATGCTGCTCAACAGGACAGGCTTCTCTGCAGTGGCTGCTGCGCCTGGAGAAGAGACACCAGGATCAACCACAAAGACCAGCTCAAAGATGCTCCCCCAACACGCACACAAGCATCCCACCCCTTACATGCCCACCCACACACCTCTCTTGCAAGCTCAACATGCCTGCACAGCACACTCTGGGTAAGGAGACCCAGCATAAGGGTCCCTCACTCCCCGCAGCAGATCCACCCTTTTCCCTGAGCCAGGAGGAAAGCTCGCTTACCATGGGAAGAAGAGCTGCCATCTCCAGCACACCCTGCTGGGGAGCCCCCAGTGAGCAGGAGAACGAAGAGGCACAGGAAGATGGAGGTGCCCATAGTGCCAGCTTGCCTTCTCCTCACCATGCCACACTGCTCTGGTCCTCTCGTTGGCGAAAGACACGTCAGCTGCTGAAGGGGCCCGCAGTCACTCCTGGGGCAGTGGGAAAGGAGCAGCTGGCCCAGGGTGAAGCCTTCAGCTCCTGAGATAACCGCCTGGCTAGGAGAGAGCCCCTGCCTGCTGTGCAGGCACCAATCTTGGAGAGCCTCACCAACACTGTCACAAGCACATCCTCACCCACAGCACCAGAAACCTCAGCTACCTGCACTTGTGTGACCAGGTGTCCCAGCCGAGTAAGAACATCCCTCCACGCAGGAGCCACCGCGCTTCTCCAAGTGCTAGGTCCCAGAGAGGCTGATGTTCCCTGGTGCTTGGCCAGCGGGGCAGCCACTGGGACATGCAGCTCTTGCGTTGGCTCTGGCTATGGGGAACAGCTGCCATGATAAGCATTTATCATGAGACAGCCATATTACAGCTCCTTGGGCTCATTCAGTTGCCACCCAAGATGAGGTGGGGGCTGACTACCCCTGGAGTGTACCATCACAGACCAGACTTTGGGCATCAAAGGACTCGTGAAACCCCTGAAGGAAGCAGCTCTGAAATAAATTGCCTATACTTTTGCAGAGAAGGGCTATTTGCCTCCTGAAACATGCTCTTAAGCCTTCCTCTCATGCATTCTCCACATCCACCTCACTGAAAAACCTCCAGAAAAGAATGTGACACTCATGCAGAAAAGAAGAAAGAAATTGGTTTTATTCTTGGGACACTGAAGTCTTGTTACAGCATCTAGCTGCATTCCCCCTGACTGGTTTTGCCTGCACAAGGATGGATTTTAATGGGGTAGGGCACCAGACACAGACCAGGAGACCATCACGGGAGGTAAGTAACCGTTTACAATGAGTCAGAGCACACAGCAAGTGTAACTCAGGGATTTTCCAGGGACCAGTCCGCCCTGCCAGGTGATCTTGTTTCCTAGAAAAGGCACTTCCGGGACCATAGTCGGTACAGGAGAGATGGAGGCAGCAGGAGGAAGTACTGGGAGAGAGGGAGGGAGATGCTTCCCAATTTAACCCATTATATGTCACGATGGGGCAGTGGTGAGAAGGGGCGGGTTATTTTCAGTGTATCAGGAGCAGCAGCAAAGGCCGCCTGCAGGACTGTGCATCGACCGAGGCTGGCACAGAGCCCCAGCTCCCACGGGAAGGGCTGCCAGGGCTGTGGCCGGCCACGGTGGCAAGAAAGGAGCAGCGTAGTGGGCATGGCCCACCTGGAGACTGGTGCAGGAGGCAAGGGGACGGGAAGGGGGAAGGCAAACTGGGTGAACTCATTCTGTCCATTCCTTCTTGATGGACAGGTTCCACTCCCAGGTGAGATGGTCGTGCTTGTCATCATCCGTGAAGAAGGACTTGTTGTGATAGCTGCCTCGAGCCAGCATACCCTTAGGAGCCTCCTCAATAGGCGTCAGGAACTCATACTCCTCTGGCCGTGGCCCGTAGCTGCCAACCATGAATGTGGCTTTGTCCACTAGGAGAAAACAATCCACAAGGGATGAGCCCCTCAGGTGTGGAATGATAAAGGAGAGAAGCCGCCACGAGCATAAGCACGGATCACAGACAGAAAACTGACAGTAGGGAGAGAAAGGGACGGTCTGTGTCAGCAAGGGGAACAGAATCAGTGGAAAAAGTGGGTTACTGAACCACAACATCAGCTGGAAGGATAAATGAATGGATAAGTAGATGGACAGGCAACTCAGTCTGTACCCTCTCATATCTACATGCTGCTGGAAAGGAGTGGGTACAACCAGCATATGGCTCAAGATGTCTCTTGATCCCCTGCTACTTATCTTTTTCTGGTGAGAAGACACCACTTACATGTGCTGAACAGGACACTGGAGCCTCAGAGATGGTTGCATGCAAAAATGCACGTAGATGTGTGTATGCAAAATGGGTCTTTCCTCTGCCTTGTCCAGGCAGGGCAGCACAAAGAGGAGAGGTCACAGGCAAACACAGGGCTCCACAGACAGCGGGAAGCTTTGTAGAGCAGCTCTGAATTTTACCAAATGCATCTGGAAGAGCTTTCAGGGACTGAGAATCTCTAAGCAGGGTGAGCTACTCTACAGGGGGTAGGGGGGAAGGTGAAGAGCTCTGCATGAGGGGGAAATCTGTGGCAAGCACTGTCTAAACAGCGCCTCTGGGGACTTTGCTGCTGCAGACAGTGGTGGAGCATGGAGATACCAGAGCTGGCTTGTATTGAGTTCACACAGGAACAGGAAACAGTTGGTCTGGGTGATGCAGAGTGCAAGCTAATGCACTCTGCTGAAAAGTCTCCTGTGTGGTGGTGCTGGGGGGGGCTCAGGGCTAATGGGGGCTCTGTTCCAGCCCAGAGCTGCAGAAACGCTTCTTTGAGCGGAGGGAACGGTGGCAGGAGCCCTGGTGTGCAGGGCATAAAGGTCTCGTACTCACCCTTCACCCCTGTCCGGTAGGTGTGCTGCACGTATTTCAGTCCTGACACAATGTCCCTGTTTACCTGCAAGAAGTGACCAGAAGTAAGTGTCACAGGAAGGCTTTCAGGTCTTTATCTGCTGTTTTTCTCTCCTTAGAGACATATTCATCTTGGCTCCTGCTCTCAAGGGCTCAGCACAGAACACACTGTGGTGAGTTCTAACATGGCTTCTCCATAAGCACCTGGAGAACAACAGCACCCTCTGTGCATCTCCTGCCCTTCCCCATCCTTTCCCTGACTTTGAAGCAGACTGGAGCACATCAGTCAGCTTCCCAGGATGGGCTGACGAGGACAAATTGAAGCAGGGAGTTCCCAGTTAACAGTTTCCATACTGAAAACCAGAAATGGGTGACTAGAGTCACCCCTCCAGCACAAACGGGTGGGCAAGATTAGCTGAGAACTCCCAGCTGCCCTCTAAGCTCCATGGGGAGCCAGAAAGTTTCTTCTCAAGAGACAAAGGGACACAGTTTTGTTCACAATCTTTCCTCAAATCTCCCATGAATAGCTTGGATGTTTCCCTTGCTGTCCCTCTCCAGCACACACTGCCTCCCCACAGCACTGCTCGATCTGGGAACAAGACGGGCAGATCCTTTTACATCCCAGGGGAGACTTCACATGGTGCCAGCTCTCACCAGCCTTGGGACTGAGGGAGAGAGTCAGAAAAACTTGACTGGCTCCAGGCGTCTCCTGTCAACAGGGCTCAGATACAGATGGAAATATTTCATAGCACAAAGGAGAACAGGAGGTGTCTCTGGGGACAAAGTCAGCCCCAAGACAGCGAGCAAGCCTCAGAGAAGAAGGGAAATCTTTCCTACAGAACACATAACATTAACGCTTTCCCTCCACCATTGCAGGAGAACTACCCTCCATCCCTTTTTGCTTTCTCTGCCAAAGCCAGCTCTGTCTGCAGCAAACGTGTGGAGACGATCACATCAGTGCTAGATGCCACACTGCACTGTGGCCAAGTTTCATTTTCAGCTGGAAACAGAAGAAATGGCTGAGACACCAGTTAATAGGAGAGGTGGAGAAATGAGCCCGTTTGGGTATACTGTGATACAGAAGAACTGGGGTATTGTCAGCCAAATGCTACCGTATTAAATCGTTTTTTATGCATAGACAAAGCCCAGCCACACAAACTGAACCAGTACTTCATGGAAAGCCATTATCTCTTCTCCTCCCTGTCCATTCCCGCTTTGTGTGAATTAAAGATTTTCTCATGGCTCAAAAGTCAAGCCAAGCTCAGCCAAAACTACCCATCTGGCTTCCAAACCACCTGTTGTTCACCATTGTGAGTGGACAGAAAGCAACTTTTTCCAATGGGTGAGCAAGCAGAAGCAATTCCCTGGAAAGATCCGGTCCCTTGTTGAATAGAGCACCACCAGAAGCTAGGGGAACTTTACAAGGGCCCAGCTTTTGGGCAGGCACAACGCCTGTCCTAGTTATCCCGACAGACTGCCAGCAACTGATCTCAGCAACTGATCTCAGCAACTGACGAGAAGTAACAAGAAGGAAAACAACTCACTTTGAAGTGGATCTTAACTCTGTATTCCACTCCTTCCTTTAATACGAAGGTCTCTTTCTTGAGCGCTTCAAGGTCACCTGTAAGGAGAGGATCAAGCCATTAGCTAGAGGTGTCACAGCAAGAAGAGACCACACG
Organism: Tringa tobata; assembly: GCA_033628505.1. Taxonomy (NCBI): domain Eukaryota; kingdom Metazoa; phylum Chordata; class Aves; order Charadriiformes; family Scolopacidae; genus Tringa; species Tringa tobata. The sequence continues at coordinate 2,999 of JAHREE010149828.1, read as the reverse complement.
CGGTGGGGTAGGGCTGGGATTGGTGTTGGAGGTATGCATCCCTTTGATGGATGGCACACCTGCAAAATGAGTACGTGGAGGTCTGTAGGGGCAATTGCAGTGCGAAAGCACATGCACAGATGTGTCTGTGTCCACATCTATGATAACACCTAAACGTACACAGGTCTAGGCACACATATACAAAGATATTTATGCACAGACTCATGGTCAGGCATCTGCAGGAGTGCGTGCGTGCTTGACCCATGCCCAGCTCCGGCTGGGGCAAGCGGAGCGTGTCTCACAGCTCCAGCCCAGCTTGCAAGGCTGCCCAGTTTCTGCAGGGCTCTGCGTGGTTTTGGTTGAACAGGAAGCTTCTCTGCTCCTCCAGGCCCAGCTTCCTCTCTCTGCAGAAAAGCCCATATAAGGTGAAGCCTGGTTCTCTCCCCGTGTCCCCAGGAGCCGGAACTGCAGTATTGCTTGATTCTGAAGTTTCAAAACAGCCCATTACCCAAACGCATGCACATCCCTTGTGCTCGTGAGGTCTCATTGGAAGGAAGTAAGAAGAGAAGGCAGGAGAAACCCAGGAGCTCTTAGAGCAGTCTAGATGAAGAAAGAGACCTTCAACACCTCTGTTACAACTCCTTTTCTTTTTCATACATGTATACCGTAAAATAAGAAACAAGGCTAAGATGCCCTCAGACTTCCTCTAAAACTCACTGTAGCATCCCGAGGACAAAGTCCCTTTCAATTTGAAGTATGCCAGGGCCTTTGCTTGTTCCCCTGCATGCTCAAGGACAGAGTCTGTGCCTACCTGTAAGGTCCATAGTGATCGGTCCAGGAGCAGAGTCACATACGAGGGTGAGTCGGGTGACCACCACGTTGGGAGCTGTTGGGTCTGCAGGTAGGAAAGTCAGGAGGAAGCTGTCAGCTTGCAAAGTTAAATGCAGGGGGAGGGAAACGACACTGAAGAAACACACTTGCTTTCCCACACAGAAACTGCATTTCGTGAAACGCCCAGTAATGCCAGGCTTCTCTTAGCACAACAGGATCATGCATCTACCCCAGTCCCTCGACACGGATCCCTCCAGCCTCCATCCCAATACCTGGAGGAGATCTTTGCACTACAGGAGACTCCTCTCTAAGATCATTCTAAGCAGTAAGGCCCCCTTTCAGCATTGGCTGGTCCCTTCATGTTTCTAACCCCTCAGATGTCCTCCAAGGCCCACATACTGCCTACCACAAGTCCCTTTCCAATTCCAGCACCCCCTAGTAATCTTACACCTAATGGTCAGAGAATTATCCCTGCCTCTTTTCCATGTATTTCTCCATCTGTCCATCCCCAGTCCTTCTGCAGAAGCAGTGCACGTGCCTGGGCAAACAAGCTCCCTCTTCTTTGAGGCCACCCTTGCCATCCCATCCTCATAGCACACTGCTGCTACACGTCCCCCCGGTCCCCTCCTATCAGCTTGCCTCAGCCTACCTACTACCACAGGTCCATCTCCCAGCAGGGACTTCTTGTACTTAGCGAGGCTTTCATCATCCTTGTCCAACTCTTGCAGCTCCTGCAGCGTTTTCTGGGGAGGAGGTTTGTAGTTGAGTTTCCCATCCAGCTCATCATCATCTTCCTCCACATGAGGTTCTTGGGTCTTCTCAGTCATTGTCACTTGGTCTGGGTAACAGAAGAAGGGACAATCAATGGGATTGCTCCAGAGGGGGGTAATGTCCCCGCGGGACCTCACTCTAGGCACGATGTGGCTCAGTCCCCAGAGCAGGCAGGCATCTGCCCAGCGCCGAAAGCAGCAGGATCGTTACAGGCAAATGGCGACGGCGATCGGCTGCAGTCTCGACTCCGCTGTGCTGGTATTCTGGCTCCAACACAACCCCCCTCTGCCCCCGCTCCTCTCCCTGCAGGCACCCTGCGCACACGCAGACCCACACCATTCTTCCCTCCCGGGGAGGAGGTGTGGGAGCAGAGGCTGAAACCAGAGTGATTTACAGCCGCTCCGCAGCGCAGTTGCTGGCCGGCAACCCTGCAATTACAAGCCACCGTACAAGGCTTCAGCGCTCGCCAGCTATCTCACACAAAGACCCGCCGGGGCACGGAGAGACACGAATAAAGCCAAGGCCAGAGGTTTCATTCACCCTCTCACAATGGGTTAAAACCCACAGTCAGGCAGCATTTCACACAAAGATCAAATACCTGGCGGCAACTCCCTTGTATTAGCAAGTTAGCTGAAGCCCCCACGGAAACGCACCCGCTACAGTCTATCTGCTGGCCTTCCCCGTGCTTGTTCCCAGAAGAGCTTACTGCAGGCATCGATCAGGTCTCCTTCCCGCTGAGGAAGGAAGCACGACGCTGACAGCATCCAGCCCGGCTGCAGAGCAGCCACGCGTACCTGTGCCGCATCAGCGGGGCTTCTCGGAAAGGAGAGGCAGGAGGGCTGGAGCCCGCAGCCACGCAGGCAGCACGGCTGGGACACGTGCCACGGAACACAGGAGGGCAGCCAAGCCACTTCGGGTGGCATCCCAAAGGGGAGCCAGAGTGGGGAGAGATGGGCAGCCAGGGCATGGGATGGGGGGACTGGAGACAGGCTGGAGAGGCGAGCAGTGCTGTGCCGGGTCCCCCTTCGTCAGCTGCCTGCCTCGTGGAGCCAGCAGCCTGGTCCTAACCACCTTCCCACTCGCCAGAGAAAGGCTGAAAAACAGAGCAGTGCCCTGCTGCAGCGGTGGTTGTCGCAACTGGCCAAGGCGTTCCTTGCTGTTTGGCAGCACGGAGATTTGGTCAAACTACACTGGTCATTCAGTTTATTTCCACTTATCCTTGTATTAACTCATTCTTTGAGGCTGTCCCTACTAAAAATTTCCCTTTTGCCTGCTTATTTGCAATTTCCCCAGCAAGCCCTTTATCCTTCCCTGCAGCTGTGGCCTTAACATTTGCCCTCGCTACAAAAAGTTAAATTGGGAGCTAGTGGGCCAGTTTTCTCACTCATTAAAACAGAAAGGAAATATTAAAAAAAAAA
>JAHREE010149824.1:0-13424 GCA_033628505.1 Tringa tobata | reverse complement strand
TGCTCCAGGCCCCTCATCATCTTTGTAGCCCTCTGCTGTCTCCTCTCCAGCAGTTGCCTGTCCTTCTGGAACTGGGGAGCCCAGAACTGGTCCCAGTGCTCCACATGGGGCCTCACCAGTAATGTTATGTACCTGCTGTTTCACTACGAGGTCTTGCAGGCCATGCAGCAGGTAGGTGTGGAGCAGTATTCTTTGCGCCGCCTGCAGAGACTTCATCTGAGCTGGTGGCCACCACCTTCAAAGAGTAGGTTACAGGCAGCATTTTCACTTGCCAACTCTGATGGGTAACAGTTTTGGACTTGCCTCTGTGCAATGCCTATTACTTGCCAACCTTTTGCCTCCTGATCCTTTGACCCCACGTATAACAGAAGATAAGGTATGTTTTCAGCCTACTTCTTACTTCATTTAAGGCTTGAGGAAAAACAGTATTCTCCATGTGGTCCAGGAAAGGGTGCTTCATCATCGTTCAGCGCTGTGGTTTTATTTTTAGAGACCTTTCGCAAGGCTTTCAAAGGAGAAATATATTTAATGAGTTAAACCTTTTTAAAGGTTTTTGAGTCTCGTTGTTTCCCAGCTCTGTGAGGCTAGTATGGTAACAGTTAAGGAGCCTTGCTCCATGTGCTTCTTAGTGGTCTTGCTGCCTCGTACTTACTGTTTCCTGTCTCGGAGAGCGATACGATGTTTGCAGTTACTCCAGCTCTTTCTTACATATGTTCCTGCAATCATCGCACAATGAAGTAATTTCCCAGATTTTTGCCCTCCTCGGATTTTTAAATCCTGAATTAAACCTCTGACAGAAGCGTTAGCCTTTGAATCGTGCTTGAAGGGTGGTGCTTTATTGGGGTTTGGGTTTGACGTGGGGTTTTTTTAATGTAAGCTTTGATTTTAGTTATGTCAGAGAGTAGGAGAAATGCAGGTAGTGCTGAAGTTGGGTGTCCCTAAGACTTCAGTATCCTAACCTGCAACGTGGGTTGATAAATACCTCTTCCAAGATACTGTTCAACAGTAGCTGAACATGCTGTGGACCCGAGAGTGTTACCTATTCCCCCTAACGTGCTTTAAAGCATGTTCAAATTCATTTGAGATTAAGCAAGAGGTTGAAGGGGGAATTTTCTTATCTCCCCAGATGCACTCAAATTCTGTCCACAATAAAAAGATAAAATATATGTATTTTTGGTCTGTAGGCATTTAGAGACCTTTGGAGGACTTTGTCTTTATTGTTCTAGGTTTTAAAAAAATGTAAAAAGTCACATATAAGCAGACCAGAGTTGTTCCATCTCTCATAATTTGGAGGTCAGTCTCTTTCCTATCAAAGGAACTAACAGGTTGGTCTCTCTTGAATGGAAAACTTACTTGAGTGAGGCTGGCTTGAAGGCAAGTGATCTTGCAGAGGTTCGTTCTGGGTTGGAAAACTGGAGGTGTTGTACCTAAGTCTCTGTCATCTTTCCTATTCCTCTCTTTGGTGTTTGTTGAATCGCTAAGTTAATTTAGATACTGGATACTATTTTTAGCTTCTTTCTGGAACATAAAAATAAATTGAACAGTTAGTTTAGACCTTCCTGTCAAAGGACTCCGAAGAAGCATATACAAAAGAAAAAACATTTAGCTTCCTTTAGAAGAACATAAAGCAGAAAAGTATTTTCTGAATCAGAGGGGTGCAGTATTACATTTTTATGGAAGCAAGAAAAGTATCCAGCTGTTAAGAGAGCTATAAAAAAAAGGATACAGGTTAGCCACAGCTCTTAAAGTGCAGGTATGTGGGAATGTGATTTCATCCCGTTTCTTCTAGAAGAGGTGGTAGTGAAGCTGAAATGTCTGGTACAGGTCAAATCTAAGATTTTTGGAAAAAAGCTTTGCTGTCATTACTGATTTTAATACTTTTGGTGTCTCAGCAATATAGAAATGAAATAACAGGTCTGAGGAGATTCTCTTGTTTTGGTCAAAATTTGATCTCTGTATCCAGAAATGCTGAAAGGTTATCATCGAAAAATCCAAGAAAGAATTAATCTGAGTCATAATATTTCAATATACTTTATTCCTCACAGAAAGTCTGCTGATGCTGTAATTAGCAAGAAGATACAGGTCCTTTCTACGCCTGTGCTTAAGATGAAAGCATCAGAACCATCGGGAATGGCTAAGCAGACAGACATTGAGCTGGCTCTGTTATCGTATATCCTCCAGCCTATATTCTTATATTGCATTGTTCATTTTGTCAAGGAAGGGATGACTGCAGACTAAATTTCCACATTATCAGAAAAAACAGCAAAAAAGCTCCAGTGAGATGCAGTGTACCTATTTTTGGTATACTACTGTAGTTATTGTTATTTTCAACATGAATAGCAGTTTGTGGGATCTGTACGAACTGTAGTTCTTTTGAAAAACTGAATTAAAAGTTGTCGGCTGCAATCAGGTGTAGGATGTGTGAGCTCTGGCAAGATTTATGAACAACTAAGCCAAAACATCGGGTTGCAAATTTGCTGTACATTAATTCTTCCGTGTCAGAGTCATGTCTGAACTAATTTTTGCTCAAAGCCAGAAGAAAGTTTTCATGTTAACTTCTGATAGAGAAGTGGAGTAGTTCTCGTTTCAGTTAATTCGTAATTAATCTTGACAGAAAGGCAAGAATTGAACCGTGTCTTACGGTGACACCTTTTAAAGTGCAGCTTTATTTTAGACTGATCAAAATCAGATCAGTCTGAGATAAGATAGTGGTTGCAGAATACGTGATCAGTACTGTACCCCCCTCTTTGAAGTATCAGCGTGCACTGGAATGCCAGCACTTCAAAGAATGCTGCCTCCAAAAAAAGCTGGGGCTGGGGCTAGACACCACAGGGTTAATAAAGATCAAAGAAAGACCATGCATAAACTCATACATAAAGAGAGCTGTTTATAAACTGGAGGTTAATAACACCATCATCTAGGACAGCAACACCTTGAAGGTGGGCTTGTCTTCACCCTGACACGCGTGGAAGGAGACGGAGACGTTTATAATCAACATTTTTTGTGGATTGCTTTTTAAATGAGGGACTCAAAACTTGTCAATGCAGAAAAGAGTCTCTGTGATAGTTGAAATCAGTGTTGTTCCTCTAGTTTTACTTTACATGCTAGTTAGGTGGGAAGGGATTTTTTGGTACTCAAAACTGGGAGAGACTGGGCGAGGAATTGTAGCTGCAGTGTCTAATGGGTGCTTGAGACAAAGAGATAATGTCCTCACTATTTACTGTAGAAAAACATACAGACAGCATTTCTACCAGTTTTTAAAATGCAAATCTAGGAACTACAGATCTGTGCTGTTTGTACTGTCTCTTTCTATGGGGAAGTAGCATAAAACATCTGTTAAGACATGCTTCCCTTCCTGAAATTATCATTTTTTTCCTCTACACGTGAAGCAGCTTAGGTTTAAACTGCACAAGTGTCCCCTACAGCCATGCAAAAGTCCTCAGCGTGATAGTTCTGTCCAAAGTCCGTGTAGATGTTGGGCCTGAAGTTCATACCCTGCTTTTCACATCCATTTCTTCTGGAAAATGTAAAGAAGAACGGCACTACTTCTTCTGGAAACACAAGAAAAAGAAAAGGCAAAAGTCCTTTTAGGAAAATATCGTTTATAGACAAAGCCTACAATTCTGTGATTCTGTTTTCTTCAAGAAGGGTTAGAAGAAGCAAACGGACTGTACTAACTTAATGGATGACATTAATGTTCTGCGTAACTGATGTTATGCCAAAGAAGCTGTACTTGGTGGCCTTGGGCCCTTCTTATGACCAGTTCCTGTTACTGCAGCAATGACTGTGGCAGAGATTAAGACCTTGCCTGTAAATGTTTGGGTTTTTTTTGCTTAAGGGTTCCCAATTGTTTCCATTTGTGAAAGTCTGTATTCTGAAACTATGGAATATGAATGTCTATGTGTGGGGAAAATGAAGATAACGTGACACAGGCACAGGCTCGGTTAATATTAGAGTAGGATTACATGGTATGGGGGGTTTTATGTCAAAGATGTTCTTCCTCATCCTTTCCTTCCCTCCCCTCACCTGTGCATTTCTTTCCCTCATTTTTAGTTATGGAGTTGCTGGTTGAGACTGCAGGGTGAGCAGGTTACTGATACAAAGCAGGATAAAGACATTGAACCCTAATAAACCCTGGCTGTTCCTGTGATTCTGTTTAGGGTGGCTGCACAAACGCTCACGTGAATGCAACGGGGAGAGGGAGGGAGAGCAGATCATCTTTAACTGGTTTTGCCATTGGAGAAAATATAGGTAATGTAGAGAGCGTTTCCAAAGATCTCAATGCACTTATCAGGAGTTAATTAATCTTTAATGTTCTGAAGTAGATAACATTATAAGTGCTGTGAAGTACACACACGGAGATAAAGTGCAGCTGGCCAAGCAATATTTTAGCAGAAACTTTGACTTAATACTAATCAAACCTTTTCCTGTGTGCTCTGGTAATATGGGCCAAGTTGGGAATCGGATCAGGAACCGAATTTACTAAAAAACAGTCATTTTCCCTACTGCATCAGCACTCTGGTTTAGGTTTACCACGGGGCAACACAAACACTTGTGCATGAGGTCTCTGCATGAAATGCTGAACTCGGTGCTGCTGCTGAGAACTTGCTCTTCAAGTTACATCTTCAGTGGTTGCTTTACCATCATTAAGCTCAGCGTTTTATTTTCCAAAATATGTTAGATATTCTTGATCATGTTACAAATCAATAATACAGCTGGATGCACACAAAATGTTTTGTAGGTTAGTACTTAGCGACATGTAGCTAGTCATATTAATGTGCTGCGGTGTAACTCGGTTTTTAAGATCACAGTTGGAGAAAACTCATTACAAGAATATTGAAGGGTTTCAGAGAATGCGTTACTTGCTTTCTGGAATTGCGTTTTATTAAGTCAGTGGAACATATCTTGCATTTTATTATTACATGCAAAATAGGAGATATTTCAGTTAATGTTCTGGACATCCAGCTGTATGAAATGCAGTGGATTTCAATTTGCAAGGTAAAGCAGTCTCTTATGTTACGTGGTGCCCTGCAGTCTGTTAGAGGTACTCCATCAAGATTTCTGCAGTACCTTCTAGAACTTCAGCACTTTTATCTTTGGATTGACAATCAAATATGAATGCTTATTGCGTCTTTTTTTTTTTTTTTTTTTGGAGAAAAATATTTGTGTGTCTTGCATCGCTTGTCTGGCTTGAGTTCTGGAGGTATTTTACAGGGAAGCAAAAGTTAGAGCAAGCAATGTTCCTGAACAGCGTTAAAATAATCCATCGTATTTTTTCTTTAAAATTGGGCGTCATTATTTTCATTCTGTGATTTGCTCTTTTGTGTAATTGAGAAGTAGCACCTGATACTGTGCATTTGATCAGCCATTGCAACCGAAGTGCTGAAGAAATTAAAACCAGGAGTTGTGCTAAGCTTGCAGTCAGTCACGGAGAAATTGCAGAGCCACCTTCTTCCAGGTTTCCTTTCAAATCCCTGCTGTTGTTACTGATAAATAAATGGTGTTGATGCACTGTGTTTAGTTGTCTATGAAACTAATTTAGCCTAGGTCTCTTGTGTTTGAGCATTTACACCTTAAAAATTGCCCTCACTGACTGATGGCCTTGCTGGTGGTCTTAGCGGAGAGACCAAGGATTGATTAGGTTTGGAGACTGACTGATCTGCTTAACTCTACAGTTAGAGTTCCAACGAGGAGTGTGTCATCTGGAAATTTATCTTAGCATCTTCACGTAGGTTTAGAACACGTGAATGAGGTATTATGCTTATATCATGCTCACCACCTATGTTCTTGTTCCGTGGCCTGGGAACAGCCTCTGCTTCCAGACATGTCAGTGCAGTCCTTTCTAGCAGCACAAAATTCACATTGACCAATGTTCTCTATCCCTGTTTAATGTAGATAATTGCTGTACAGGAGAGCAAGAACTGTTTTTCTTTAAGTAGTAGATGTCCAAAGGCTACAATAGCAGCTGTCTGGTCTAAGTCGTCATAACAACACGTTTTTTGAGGGCCTACACACTCTAGTTTCCATCTGCTTTCAAGTTTGTTGCAATTGACTTTCACGTGAGTGGGTTTTCTTGCCTTTAAGGCTAGATAGCCAATGTCTTCCCTTTAAAGCTTAGATAGGTCAGTTAGACCTCTCATCATCTTCTGTCTCTGTGGAGGATTTCTATAAAGTTGTGCTGCTTATGCCTTTATTTCCTTTTCTTTGTTTCTCTTTTCAGTGCTGTGTTTATTTATTTACTACTTCAGTAGTCTAAGGATCAGAATGGGTGCTTCTGTGGTGTGTGAAAATCCATTCTCAGTTAACTGGTAGCCCAAGTACAGCCCTAAGACATCTCAAACTATTGCTTTTGTGTGTTTATATTTTCCTTCATCTTCCCCACCTTGCAGAGTCCCTTTTCTATCCACACTAGTGTGCTGACTGCTTCTTTCCTGTGGTCCTGGAGGTGGCAAACTGTCTTGAAATACACCATGGATAAGGCACTAGAAGGGGTAATTCTTCAGCAATCGCATGATCATCTCAATGTTCTCTGCTTGCACGCTTAGATTCAGTTTAAATCTCCCACAGGGTGTGAGGGCCAGCAGGTAATTCCCACACCTAAAATTCCTTTGCTGTAACAACATCATAAAACTAATACGCCACTTGGTATGTTTTGTTTCCAATTGAGTTCATCTTTGAAAGTGATAGGAAAAACAGGTTTCCTGTTCTGGGAATGAAGATAGGTGAGCATTTAAACCTTTTCCCATTGACCACAGCGAAGCGACTTCTTTTGCATGACATGCTCAAATTCCTGAGAATACAAGTTATATTGGTCATTCTCTGTCTCATCTCATCTCTGTAAAATTTTAACAATCTGGTTAGTTACGTGGGAATTGAGAGGAGGTTTTGTCTCAATTCTGAGTATGTAGCCTGGTAATTTGGGGAACTGTTTGAAAAATAACGCAATATAATGGTTATGCTATTTGAATAAAACATTTAATATCAAAGCTTTGTTTCTATTCAGTCAATATTGTTACCAAGGAACCACTAATTACTGTGTATCATGTTAAGGGAGGCCCTGACAAATCCATGCAAATCGTATGATTTATAATTCATAAATCCCCAGTCCCTTGAGAAACGTTGCTCTTGCACTTACACTAATTGGGTACTTAGGTTCATTGATCCAGTCCATATAGCACCTTTAGTCCATATGGCAGCCCTGATTGTAGGGCTGGAAGCTTCTGCTGTCAAATGTCCCCTGCAGTCGATGTCACTATACTCTGCCCCAAATCTGCTGACTTGCCCCTTCTCTTCCTCATCCACGGCTCCTTCAGGAGCCAGTTCTGCCCCACGGGGAGCGGTATTTGTGTCTGTCTCCCCCTGGCTGTAGAGCTACAAAGGCTGGTTAGTCTTGCCTTTTGGGGACGGGACCGCAGGGGTTAATCGTTGTGACTAGTTAAGCTAATTGTTTCTAGAGCAGCTCTGTGGTATACTGGTTTATATTGGTACCAACACGCATTTGTCCCAGTAGCCGCCTTCAAAAAGGGCTCACTTCCCATTAGACAGCATAGGTGCTTATTTTTGGCTGTGGGGGTTTTTCTTAGGTATTTTTCTGTGTGTAGAGGGTAGATGTGATGTTGTGTTTATTTTGGTTTTTTTTTTTTTACCTCGTAATGCAGTGATTGCCAATAGTTATAAACACCCAAATATACCGTCCTATAGTTGATATGTTGTTGTTTGTGAATAATCAGTGCACTGGTGAAGGGGATGGAGTCCTATGCCAAACTGAAAATAAAAGTAGGGGACTAAAGATATATTATGTTTCAGGGTAATACTTTGTGCCTAATCACTGTTACCTATTTTTCTAATAATTTTAGCCTAGTTTTTTAATGCAGTGTAATTGTAATTGTTACCCAGAAGAATGGCATCACTTAATTCTATCAAAACTGTAGAAAGATAGATGAATGACAAATTAATAATTTACCAGCTTTGCATAATACTGTAGCACAGAAGACCAGAAGGATTGATGGCAGAAGAGGTTAACAAATTTTAGCGGCTTCCATTAGCTTTTCATTGTCATATGTTTGTGGCGCTGACTAAAATAAGCTTTGTAGGAGATCTCAGTCTAGGGAACTAATTACTTGTGCCGATTGCCAGCCTGATGAATAGACCCTCATTGTATCATTCCCCTGAAGACGAGGAGCAGTCTGTGATTCACGACTGCATCCTGGCTGATATTTGATAATAATTTTAACAGATAAATGTAGGAAGGCAGAATGATGAAGTGCCTATCCATGCTCTACGACTATCAAAGGCATGCATATAGCCAGCTGTGTTCTGCCTTTTTGCTGTGATCACTAATGGAGAATTTTAAGTTATTAACCGACCTTCGAATAAACCCGTGTCTTCCTGTGGTTTATAATTTTCCTTTGGTTAATTGTTCCAAAATCATTGGATTTCATAAAGCATTCAAATTTTAGCGTGATTGTGACACAATCAAAGTGTGAAAATAAGATACTGGGGCATTTGTTTCAGATACTTTAGGATTTTTCTGAAAGTATGAAATCACGAAGATGAAGAATAGCACTGCCTTTTCTTTGGTGTTAGAAAAAGAGGCATAGAATTTTAATGAAGGTAGATGCAAAGACACTCTCTGTTATATAGGATTATTTTCAGTCACAATTTTTAACGTCCACAAATTGTGTTTGAGAGTAGGGTTAGGCAAATTATTCTGGTTTTTGTTGCCATGTTTGTTGGAAACCTTGATTTACCTTAAATAAAATTCGTTTCTGCCTTTAGACCTCAAAACTCAGAACGTAGATACCAAGTATTTTTAACATTGTGATCTCTAAATTGGTTGTGGCTTTTCCTTTGTCAGTGTTGACAGGTATACTTTCTATTACCTCCCGGACCAGAAATGGAATATATATGCGTTTTCATCCATTGTTTTAATAGCAGCTATGTTAACAAACACAATCAGTGGGTTTTAATTTGGGCGTACGGGTTTTCAGGCTACCATGGCTATTCTATGCTTCAGGCATTTTCTGCTTGTTTATTTGCTGTACCTGAAATTGGCATTTTTTTTTTTGTACATTCTCTGGGCTAAAATACTGTTTTACAGTGGCATTAATTCATGATCGTAACAAGATAGTAACTGGTACTTGTATATGACCATATTAAAAAGATCTATGTATATTTGAAGCATACAATGGAAAAGAATGAATTTGATATAACCTTTTCTAGATGTAATTTTTTAAAAAGTATGCCTTCGATATAGCAATTATTACACATCATAACATGTAGTTTTTAATTAAATGTAAAAACACAACTACATAAACCAGAAATCCAATCTGATTTGCTCGAAAATAGATTGCTGTTTCACTCTCCTGGAATGGTTTATTTAAAAACAGTAAATGGAAAAGAAATGCATTTTCTTGTGTTGTTCTAAGCCTCAGGGGCTAAATGTAATGAATATTTTAAGAGATTATTTTAATTAAATTCCTGCACATCTAAACAGAGTAATATTTTATTATCACATACATAACCATGTAACTGAGGTATTCATTAAAGTTAACACTTTCTGGACCAAGAATTCATGGTATGATTTACTGACCTTGTGCAAAAAGGCACAAATTAGGAAGAAAAATGAAGGGGGACAGACTTTGATTAATATAGGTAATGCTATACCATATTTATAATAGCCTTTTCCCTATTCTGGTTTATAAATGCAGTCACTGAGAAAGGTGCCCTGCTGAGGCTGAAATGAGGCTGAAATCGGAGCACATGCCACTAGAGTGTGGGGAAACTGATCACACTGTCAGCAATTCATTTCAAAATGATGTATTTAGTGCTCATTTCACCTTCCAAGAAGAAAAAAAAAAAAAAAAAAAAAAAAAAGGGAAAGGAGTTCCTTAGACTGGAAGGTGATATTGTTATTTTCAAGGACATACCTAAGTAAAAGATTGCAGAAAGGGGGGAGGTTAAAAAAAAAAAAAAAAAAAAAAAGGCAAAAAGCGGGGCAAACAAGGAGAGCTTTATGCAGAAATTCAGCGCTACCATGCTGTTTGATAATTGCTAACATATGTGGCTCCTCTGTTTCATTGTAGTCGTCCTCGTGAGTTCTGGCGCCTTGACTACTGGGAAGATGACTTGCGGCGCCGGCGACGATTTGTGCGTAACCCCCTCGGATCGACACATCCTGAAGCGACACTAAAAGCCGCCGGAGAACATGGTCAGTGTAAAATCTGCTTCTTGCCAATAGCAGCAGGTTACAGCACGTGGCGGTAGAGGCTAGACCTTCCTTCCTGGAGGATGCTAGGAAATTGTCCCAAATGCCAAAGGCTTTTATCGTTTAGCGTTTCAGACACGTTCCGTACAGAGATAAACCGGCCGTTGCTTTGGATAACAAATATTGGGGTTTGTTAAAGCCTCTTCCTTACATCTCTTTTGGGCTGGCACGTAGCGTATAGTTTGCATATGATGATTGCAAATATAGTTCTCACCGAGGAGAAGAAAAGTGGGTGCAATTTTACCATTAATTCCTGAACACACTTCCTTGCAGTAAATTACCTATTTATACTGTAGTGACTTCAGAAGAAGATCTTTCCCCTTCAGAAACCCACGCCAATTATTTCAGTTAGTCTTAGCACAACCCAAACCAACAATGCTGAAGCTAAACTGTATTCAGATCTTTGCTTATGTTTAAGTGCTCAAGTTTTTCTGCAAGGATTTGATATGGCAGAAATGGTAACAAATGCTGAAACTTGAAGTATCGTTCGAGGAGCAGATGGTAATGATATTTTCTACCTGGCGATTTTAAAAAAGGAGATTGCATTTTTTAAGAGGTTTTTTTTCCCCCCCATTTTGTTGTCAGGGCTCACTCAGCTACGTGCTGCTGCTGTGTCTGCTCTAGAGGAACGTATTTACAAAACTGATACAATAATCAGTTTGATAATGCTCTAATAAACCAAAAAGATAAACAAGCACCCAAAGCTAGTGAACTTTGGGGTTTAGTCTAGAATTCTATGCCTTTGCAATCTAATGAAGATACATTGCTAAGGCAGAAAAATCTTATATTTAAAAGTAATTTGCTTAATTAAACTTTTGCTTGCCCTTAACCTTGAAGGTACATGTCATTGAATAGTCTAATTCAAATTTAGGTCCTTTTTTTTCCGTTTGCTCTGTATATACATATATGCATACATACACACACACACACATATTATATGTAGAGGCATAAGCTTTATGCTAATTTAAAATTATTAGAGACTACTGTATGAATATAGAAGAACATAACTGTCGTAAAGTTAGTTTCCATCAGGCATCTTAACCTCTTGCACTCAGCCTTAAAGAGCCATTTCTGGAAGAAAATGTCTACAATATGTCAGCTGATATAATGCCAAATGTGACATCAGTCCTCTAAAATAAATGACCGTACAGAGAATAGTCAATAAAGTGATCTGAAAGCCATGTTCGTAGAGCCCTATATCTTTGACTATAGAAAGAGGAACAAGATGTAGAATTAATTAACCCACTTTTTGCTTTGGGGCTTGTTGCTCTTAATGCTGGGTGTTGTTTCTGCACCGTGGATTTTAAGGGCACAAGGTTTCTTTCTGTTTAATACTCCATGGGTAAACAACAACTGCCCCTCTTTAATATTATGTTTACTTTAAATTAAATAGATCTTGTCACAATTTTACACATTCTACTCATATTTTTATATTTAATCTTTACGTTGTTTATCAAAATACTGAAAAAGATCTTTATTTTTACTGCAAAATATTTAGAGCACCTATTTATATTTGTGTAACTAATTCTTCCATAAGTAAACACACAGTAATACAATTATCCGTCTTTCATAGTAATGTGATATTTTCACTAATCCATGCTATATTTCAAGGGCTGTGGGTCATATTCAGTTTGTAATCGACAGGAGTACAATTTTTATGAATACAAAAGAAGAGTGAATTAAAATAGCCCTATTTCATAGGTAGGTAAGAGGCATAGCTGGTAGCTAACCCTGGTAATTTAAACAGAGGTAATTGTTTTCTGTCTGCCTTTCTGTTCAGAATTTCACATCCTCAACGGGCATCCATGATATTTAATTTCTTGATGTTGGCTTTATTTCTGAATTTCATTGCATATTGCCTTGATATCTGTTGCCATTCTGTATCTTTGGCTACCCGGTGAATATTCTAGTTTACCTCAAGTCATTATTTAATGTGATTTTTGAAAATACAGATAATTACTGTCTGTGTGAGTGCGTACGTACGCAACTGTCTTGTTCCAAGACGTTCCACTGGCGAGGCGTAAAATAGATGATCAAAGTACAAATTCAAGTTCAACTGGAAACTATATGTAATGTATAGGAATACAGGGGTTGTTGAGTTTTTTGTGGTTTTTGGCAAGGCTGGGGTTTGGGTGTGGTGGGTTTGGCTTTTTTGTTGGTGTTTTGTTTTGTCGGTTGTTTGTTTGTGTTTTTTTCTTTAAGTCACAGAAGGTACAGTTGTTAGAAGGGTCAACTGGAGTGATCATTTCATCTATTTCTTTCTGAATTGTGTTTATAAACTTTTAATATTAACAAATTCCAGGTCATAAAATCCAATTGTTTTCAGATTATTTTTTTTTTAACAGATTTTCAGGCCCTGTTTTCATGATGTAGCTATCCTTAGATTTTGCAGAATATTTGCTCCAGTATTTTATAATTTCTTATCAATGATTTATCATTAATTATTCTATTTCAATTAATTTTGCATGTGTCTGAAGCAAAAGCATTTTAAAAAAAAATGAATAAAAGGTTCCCTACTCCCTCTTTAAGCTTATCTCAAACCAAAACAGAGCAAAACCAAAACCTGAAACTGGGCATAGGGGATTTTGCCAAAAGGGAGACAGGGGAAAATAATGCATAAATAATGGAGAAGTATCATTGCAGTCACCATGCTTGAAAGAACGGATTTTAGATGTATACCGAGATGTATTCTCCACCCCAAAGAGCTCACAGTCTAGGAAATATGACAATTTGCAACTGTGAAAATTATTCTGAAACAATTGGAAGCCTAGATATTGTTGGGTAAAGCCTAGAGAGAACAACAACAACAACAGTCGGCTCCGTTGCAGCCTGGTTATGTGTCTTAGTAGCAAGAACCAATCTTTTCCAGGGATTGATTTGATTTGAAGGAGAACCTCTGGTGCAGAGGTGGCAGAATAAATACCTGAAGACTAATGTTCTCTGTTCAGACAATCAATACCAGCCCCATGACTATACTTCTGGCTACCTTCTAGTTAAAAACAAATTTTTTAATTCTGACAATTTAATTGCCATTCCCAAGTTCACATTAACTTGCTTGGGAAAAAAAGGTTTTAGGTAATTTTTCAAAAGGGGAAAGAAAAAAAAAAACAACCCACAACAAAAAAATCTTTCCAAAATGGCTATTTATAAAAGTCAG
>JAHREE010149823.1:0-10750 GCA_033628505.1 Tringa tobata | reverse complement strand
GTGGGGTGTTTATCTCTCTAAAATACTTCCTAAAAAAGAACAAATTATATCGTTTGATAGGGATGGGGGGGGGGAATATCGTAACTGTTTAATTTTCAGGCAGTGGGAAGTAGATGCATATTTTTAAGCTGGTTCACAGTTGTCTGTCAGCATAGGCATTGCCAAATCTCCAAATGGAAACAACCCGGGAACATTCCCTCTCGGCAGCCACCCTCGCCGCTGCCTTGGGTTTGGGATTCCTGTATGGCAGAACCATTCTGCAGAGCTGCTCCGTGCATTGCTGCTGTGCATAGCTCTGAAAAACTTCCGTCTCCACATTAAAAAAATAAAATAAAATAAAAAAAAGGTTTACATTCTTGCAGCTTCTTTTGGCTGCTATATAATAGAAAACCAAGTTGTACCCTTTTCTGCTCCACATGATGTGCTTAAACCTTTCACAGGTTAAGTGAACATTAAGTACAGGTTCAAAGTAGATCAGATACTCTGCTTCTCACTGCTTTGCATTTCACACCAATGAGGCCATTATGGATGTAAAATTATCACCTGGTACGTTGCAGCTTTTTACAGTAGGTTTATGCTGGTATGAAAGAAGGCCTTGAGAATCTGGATCTTGATTTTCTATATGCATTTCCTTTTTGTTTTCTATTTCAGGCAACAAATAAAACATAGGATAGCAATGTAGGCAGTGAATTAGATTGAAATAATTTTACTTTAGCTTCAAAAATATTTAGCCTTATTTTAAGCTTGAATGTGGTTCCACGAACTGACTTGTTTGCTCACCCACCTTGCAGAGCAACAGGTTTTCCGCATAAGCTTTTTAGGTAACTTTTCTCCTGTGCTTGGGCTGCTGCAAATGTTTGGCAAAATGCAGAGAAGTTTGTTTCAGGTACAAGCTTTGCTCTGTGAGGATGAGTGACATGACACAAGTTAGGCATTTCTCTTCTGCCACTGGCTGGCTAAAACAAGGTCAGTCCTCAAAAGTTGTGTGGCCCTTCTTAGAGGATGGAAAAGGTGGCATTTCAGTTCAGCTTGGTGTTGTTCCCTCTAGTTTGAGAAGCTGCAGTATCTCACGCAGAGGAGCAGAAGCTTACACCAGCCCTCTCCAGTCAGGCTGGCTGAATCTAGGCATATAGAAAGAAATCCATTTACCATTGGGAATTCTACCCAACTGTTGCCTGTGAGTTTGTTCTTGCTTCCATAATCACCGCGGCAAATGAGCCTGCCTGCCAGGAAGACAGGCAGAGTAAGTTGTAACTCTGCATCACTAAGTATTTAAGGAAAACAAAATCCAAACATGGAAATATGAATATTTGCACCAGAAGGCTGATGCCTTTTGAAGAGTTTGATTTTGTACTTTGTTGCTCTGACTAATCACAGCTTTTAATATATGCCTGCCTGGCACAGAAGCAAGTGTCATGGGAAGAGGAAAAAAGGGGTCTAACTGTTAGGACATTAATCTAAACCTTGGTGAACATGAGTTAGCCACTTGTTTTGCCAACACCAAGTAGTTAGCCTCTCTGTGCATTCATTTTCCATCTGTAAGCTGTGAATAATGGACTTTGCCCTTGTCTCAGAGAGCTGTTAGGGATGCATGCAAGATTGAGGAGAACTTGGATGCAAGATTGAGGAGAACTTGGTTTAGCAGGGCAAGATAGAGCTAAGTAAGTCTTTAAAAAATAGAATGTATTATTCTAAAAAAAAAAATAAATAAGAGAAGCTTTAAATGTATGTGGTTTTTAATACCATTGTACATGCTTAAGCAGTAATTTTTATATCTGTTTCTGAAGTTCCTGAAATTCACAAACTGAGAGACTACAGAGTCTGTAAAACTCAGAGCACTGTGGCAGTCCAGTTTGAGAAGTGGGAAGATGTGAGACAGCTACTGAAAAGTGGAACCCTGTTCTCTCTGTTTGGGAGGAAAGCACAAATTCTGTGTCCTGGGGAGGTCCTGTGATGGCCAGGAGCCATTGTTTTTCTGATCCTTCCTTGAGCAGAGGTCAGGTCTTCCTTGAGAGAGGTGTGCCACAGACAGATGCTGGTAAATCTTTCTGTCATGCCACACCACTCTTAAGTGGTGTTTGTTTGAGCCTGACCCTAAATCACCACAGCACTGATCTGCTGCTCGATTGCCACCAGAGACAAGCAGTGCCTGCTCTGAGCGCTGTGGGAAGATGCCTTGCAGGAGACAAGCAAGAGGTTAGAAGAGGAGGTCAGACGCTGTCCTCTCTCTGGGCTTTTTCCTATAGCATACTTCAGTGCTCGCGCCTGCTCTTTTCCAGAAGGGGGGTGGGAGGGTAAAATTTTGGGTGAAAAAGGAAGCATTTTTGTGGCTTTAAAAAGTATGCCTGCTCTGAGTTGCTCTGGAGTTCGGAATGCAAAAAGCCCCAGAGGAAGCATGCTCAGTGGCCAGGGGACAGGTGAGCTGAGTTAGTTGATCACATATTGGATAAATAAAGTGCGTGGCTCCGCAATTTATTCTATGTCTCTGTGACTGCAGGGATCACCACCAGATAGTGATCTAAACATAGACAAGCATTTTCGACATGTACATATTTTCCATCGCTTAGCTAGCAGGCATAAATCTGGGAAGTGGGAGCATTGAGTATGTGTTGGTGTATCTGGGGTACAAATGCACATACGATGTAGTGCCTTGTGAACTAAAGGCAATCATTGAGGGACAGCACCGAGGGGAAATCGTCCACTAGAGAAACAACCAACGCAGGAGCTGGAGGAGGTTTTCAGGTTAAGGACATGTCCAGCCTACAGATTCAAGTGAGAAGCTACTGAAATGTACTGATTTCTTAGGCAGTAAAACCAGTGCCCAGCTCTGAGAACCAAGAACTCACTGAAGCATTAAAGAAAGGTTAACTATTGACATTCCAGTAGCCATGTCAAAGATACCTCCAGTCGACCGAGACCATTCTTGCTTTTTCCCTGAGATTATGACTTTGGTGGGCTGGATCTAACATTACTTAAATGTCATAAGGTGTTTGACTTAGTATGCCAGGACACTGTTGTTTAAAAATAGCCCCCTCCTGTATTAGTGGTGTCTGCCTTAGCTGGATTAAGGAATGGGTCTCAAAAAGTTGCTGTTAGTGAGGGAAACTGCTGAACAGAGCCTTTTTCCTTGAGAGCAAAGGCAGGGGAGAGCTTGTAGGAAGCAGCTTTTCAGGACTTGAAGGTGTTCTCTATTGGAACTTGGATGTAAATGAAAAATCAAAATTGGTACTGTGCAGGTAGCATAAAGAGAGGTGGAGGAGCAAATACGACAACAAAAAGCTGTCCTGCAGAACAAGTTGGATTATTTGGTGAGTGGGGTCCTCCACTTGAAGAAGTCCTTCACACCCGTACACAGCTGGTGTTAAGACAGGCCAATGCAGGACTGTGCATCCAAATACAAGGGTGCCCAGGTCAGCACAGCAGATGAGGGCTCTGCACTCTGAGTGGTGCTGCTAGAACTAGCGTGGGAGGTAATTCAACAGGCATGTGGAGGGGATCCTTCTCCTGCGAAGGGGATTAGTTTCATGCTAGTTAAAGCCATACCAGATGAGGTTTTAGAGTGCTCCCAAAAGAAAGGCAGGCGCATGTAAGTTTACATATAGCATTGCACTAATTTTTCAACAGGTCTTTGAGTACAGTAATACACTTATCTTTTGGAAAGATAGTATCAGTAGAGTCTCAGTCTCACAATTGCTGGTAACCTAGGCATTCTACATTTCTGGGCTGGACGCTCAGCAACTTCAGTGACAATCATGTGGTGTCTATGTATTTCAGAAAATTTATTGACAGAAAAAACAGGATCTCTTTTTTTTTTTTTCCCCCATTCACCTATTTTCTATCACCCCACAAAATTAAAATTCATGGCTAGTAGATCTCATGCCCAACGTCATTTTACTGTAACACTTCTCCACAAATTTTGTGAGTCCTTTCAGGGAACATTGTTCATGAAAATTAGAATCTCTGTTGTTGGGGATCACTCAGAAAGATGTGGAAAATCACTTAATTAACAGTTTACTATTGCTGTGATGATATAATACATTCATTTCCAATGCCTTCAATTAGGAAAAAAGGTCAGCATGATATGGAAAGAGTAAATAGGCTGGGACTTTTCTGCTCAGAAAATGGATGGGTGAGAAGAACCTGTAGAAGTCTAATAGGTCATGAGTGTAATAGAGAGAGGGGGGGGATAAGGAAATACCATTCATACTTTTTGGAACAAGATTTAGTGGGTGTCTAAGGAGGGTAACAGTGGTGAACAAAACAAACTGAAATAGATGTTCTTCCTAAAATAAGTTGTTGAACTGTAGAGCCCCTCTGTCCAGGAAGTGGTGAATGCTCAGAGTGCACCTGGGCTTGAGGAAAACCCAAGCATGCTCGTGAAAGTAGAATCCATGAAGGACTTTCTCATTAAATAGAAGTAATTTTGAGTTGCAAATTACTAGAGGCTGGCAGAGAAATTTTACATGTTTGCCATACTCCTGATGTCTTCTGCCTTAGGCAGTGTGCTAGAATGGAGCATGGGCTGGATGGTCTGGCGCAGTGCAGCCCATCCTGTGTACTCAAACACATTCCTGGAGTTACCACGTCTTTAAGTGCTTTCACAAGTTTCAGCAGTAGAGAAAGCCCCCCTCACAATTCGTTGTGAAGCTTATTTGAATATTGCTGCAGCATAGTTTAATCCAGTTTTTCCATTCCTATTTTCCCCTCAATATCCCATCTGCAATTGTATTTACAAATCTGATTAATCACAACCATTCCTCTGCCATCTTGTTCCTCAGCAGTCCTAACATCCAAATAACTGACCATACCTGTAGCTGTCCTTTTATATTCTGAGCTGAAAAAACTTGAGGGCTGGTCAGACTTTAAGAGATTTCCAGAGTACTCTATGGTGAGGAAAACCTGGTGGAGTTAGGAAGAGTCTGTATCCTGCCACAAATATTTCCAGGAATGGGTTTAGTATGTGTTAACCAGGGATTATCGCAATGTAAATCTAAATGAGATCTCTGTTGTGAGGACGACATCAACCTGTGAGGTTCCTGTGAACCTCGGTGGAAATCAGTCGTGGGAGAGGAAGTGTGGTGTTTACATTTGCTGTAAGGGATGAAGAGAGGTTTCTCTCACACAGATCTGCAGCCCTACCCTGGACTGCAGCAATATCATGAGTCAGCTTCTCGCAGAGAGAAACCCGTACGAGCACAGTTGTGTCTTGTCATGATTTCTAGAGAATATAAAACACTGGGAGTTCAAGCACAGTGTAAGAAATGTTACGGCCTTTGCCCATTCTAAGCCAAAAGCCAAAGAAAAATGCCAATAATGTCTGAAAACTAAAATTACCATCTTGGGTTTTATCTGCACTTTTGCTTTAGGAATGTTTACATGACAGCTAGAGAAACAGAAATATGATGAAAAAATATTGCTGTCAAGGTATCAGTGAAAACTAGGAACAAATAGAAACCAGAAACCAACTTGCTCTTGAGAAATTTCTAGACAGTCTCCAGACTTACCCAAACTCAACTGTTTAAATTTAGAATTGTTTCCACAGCACATTCCTAGCCCTTAACACATCACCAACATCTCTTGAGCACAGACAAGGAGCTGAGATACTGGATTCCATTTTGTGCCTTTCAAATTATATTTTGCAAAAGACGTTGAAAACAGGTGAAAAGATTTTGTGATTTTCTTCCTGATGTTGTCAAGTCTCTGGTAAAGTAAAACTGTTGTGAAAGATTTGCATTTCTGGGAACTACTAAACAGCTCTAGCCTGGAGTGTAGCTTCAAGGGCAGATGCTGCACGCCATGGTAACGGTGAGGTAGATGTTCATGTGAAGTCAGAGGTGAGACTTTGGGATTTACATGCTGTGATAAAGGTGATGGATAGCTGGGAGCTGGGATGAGGGTGGGATGGGGCCGGAAGGGGTGCATGGTGATGCTCAGCCTCTCCTCCAGCACTCTTGCTCCTCCAGGAGTCACTTCTTATATCTAACTCCTTACCCGCTTTACAAATACTGTTTTGTTCTTGTGCAGCATGCAGTCTACTCCTTCATCAGCTGAATCCTTGCAAAGTACAGTCACTACCAAGATGGTTGGTCTGCAGCGTGTATTTGGGAAAGCAGCAGACTGTGCATGTGTAGTAAATTATGAGGACTCGCATAACGCTCAGCTTCTGAGCCTCTTCCTAAGTGGGTCGAAGGAATTTTGCAAAGATTTCAGTGTATTTGTTTATTGACGGGGGAAATGAATCTTAGGCAAGGGATTTGTTTGCCTGTTTCAGCAGGAAAACCATCAGAACTGTGAATTCAATCCCATGCTTCCTTATTTAGGTAGGATGGGGTTGAAATGTGATTGCAAACCTTGCTGTCTCTCAAATGGCACAGGAGCATGTCCTGAGCCTACGTGTGCTCAGGCACTGTACAGACTGAGGATGCCTTTCAGCATCCTGGACTCCGGAGCGCGGGGATGCTACACCTGCCTCTGGTCCTAATTCCTGTTGCAAATTCCGATCTGCAAAAGCCACGTGCTTGGCAAGGGTTAACATCACCCGACAAGTACAGTGGCAGTGAAATGAGTACGGCCTTTTGGCAATTGCACACCAGACCTATGTAGCTTTTGACACACAGATGCTTTTTGTTACTTAGCTGACTTGCAGCAAGGTTAGGCGCTGGAGGCATGTAAAGCTTTCTTCTTCTTCGCCAGTAAAAACAAATGCTCTCTGTGCACAAAAAAAAAAAAAAAAAAGCCATCAACCAATGCAGTTTGAGGAGCTCTTTTTGGAAGGAGACAGACCTGCTCTCATCTATGAGTTGTGGCCCTTTCCAGACGGCGAGGAGCTCAGGTTGTTGATTTAGGCAGCGCTCTGATTATTTTAATTTGAGCTGTCAGCATCATTTGCCAGGATCCGCAGACAACAGTTAGCAGGGTGGGGCTCAGCCCCTCTGCAATGCCTAATAACGAGCAGTGGCTGACAGTCAGCTCAATAGCTCGGATTAGCAGGGGTGCGCTCAGATCTTTTAAAAACACATACCTTGAAAGAAAGCCCTCCGTTTATCAGCAGAGGGCTAAATAAAAGGTGCTTTCCAGCCTTTTGGGGACAAGTCGTTGTCAGCTCCCCCGCTTCAGCCATGTTCTTTTTGCCGTGCAGGGTTAGAAGCGGCACTGCGGTGGAAGGAAGCAACCCGGGCAGGTAACGGCTCCGGAGCCCCCGTTAAGCAGCTGGAAATTACAGACAGAAATTAGAAGCCGTGTATTGCCGTGTAATTTATTGCTGGAGGCAGGGGAAGAGTTGATCCGCCCGTGATGCTTGCTGCAGAGAGAAGCCAGGCAGCTGCAGTCTCTTTATGGCAGCAGCAGGAGCGAGTGGGGAGCTGAGATTGCTGGGGAGCGGGCAGCGGTGGGAAATGCCAGCGCCTGGCTGTTAACCAGCTGAGTGCTGCGTGCTGCAGTGCCCGCACCGGGCCAGGTGGTCCTTCCCACTGGGCTTGGAGGACACACGGACACAGGCAGACACGCACACGCTCGTTAGCCTCTCCTGAAACAGGTCTGCCCCGCACCGCGCATCGGGTCCTTGGAAGGACTCCCGCTGACATCCGTAGGGTTTCTAAAGGGTCCCTAGTCATCCGACCGTTTCCCGTTTGGAGCATAAAGCAAGCATTTGGCATCCTAGGTGTCACTAAATTTACGGTAACTGCAGCAGAGAGGACTGGGTTGTCTCATACGCTGGCTTCGGTACAAGATTACTCTCTTGGATGTGTTGGCAAGTTCTGGCAGCTCTGTGCAGATCGTATAGTGTTTGGGAGTTAATCCCTTATCTATTTTGAATTCCTACCTACGTTGACATAAAAAGTAAGACACGGTTGTTAATCATGTATTTGTTCTTAATAAATATAAGCATATGCAAGCACTTGCTGCACTTCAGAGAAGGCGACTCCAGCAGAAGGCTGATTCATTTTCCAGCATTTTAAGCTGCATCTTTAAGAGCACTCCTTGTTGTAGGGATACCTGCTGAATTAGGAATGTATGTAAACTCATCCCAGCATCATGATGAACTTCATAAATTGTTCTGGGTAAGGAAGTAACTTCTAACCAGATAGGAAACAAAAATCTCCAGTTTTTGAAAAATGAAATAAAGAACAGTCTAAACATAACATCTTTAAGAACTGTGTCCCTGTATCAGTAAGACACTAAAAAATATCAGCAAAATTTACACTTGTCATTGCTGAAGTTTCAAAAAGTACAAAATTTAGACTGAAATCCATATAGGATATCTGAAACTCATCTGCGAAATAGAGACCTGTTCATACTTCCATGCTTTTCATTATCAGCTTCCTGATCTCCAGAGAAAAAATAATAGAATCTAAGGGGTTTACAAGTGTTTTTGTCCTTATCATGTCAATATTGCATATGATGCTGAGCAAAGGTTTTGATGAGATTGATGTTTTACTGGACAGCACAGACCTCCTCCTCTGCGAATTTCTCAGCAATTCACAGGACTGTATGTCCCACAGAGGAGTTGTTCCAGAATCAATACAGTTTCCAATATAGATAACTCTTTACAATAATGATGATATTTTTTTCTGGGCTTTTAAAACAGTATAATAAGTCATAATTAAGGAGACAAGGTGTCATTTAAAGATAATTCCACCGCCAAGAAGGAGGGGATGGACAACACTGCTGAACTGGAGAGAGCTGGTAGGAGTTGCTGTTACAAGTCTGCCGCAGACCCTGGGGTGCTGGGCAGAATTCCCCCTTGCATTTGGCCCCTGTCTCTCAGGAGGGTGCTGCACCATCGCTCTTTGCCTAAGAACTCACAGCCCACGAGAAATAGACATAAGGAAACAAGACTAGTATTTTGGTGGTCCAAGTACCTTCATCTCCAGTTTCTACTTTGGGTTGGTTTGTAACATCCTAGGGCAAGCTGCCATCCTCGCTTAGACACATAGGAGAACAAAAATAGTCTTTGGTCTCCACTACTTTGAAAACACATGTTCGTTGAGGAAGTAAATCCAGTTCACATTGATGTGGGTAATATTGACCATGTGATTGTGGGCAAGTCATAGGTGGCTGGTTGCAAGGTGGAAAGGTCAAAAAATATCATGTGGCCCTGGTTATATATTGTCCCTATCTGTGTGGATTGGAGGGTGGTTTAACTAAATTCCATCCATGTGCCAGTGGAGGCAGAAGTGGTATTAGGCTGTGTGCTTCCCCAGGGACACTGGTGAGCTCACTGACCACAGAAGCACACCTGCAGGGCTTGCTGCATGGTTCTTCCTTTTGGCTGCAAGCTGAGCTGGAGGTGTTTTCAGTGGGAAGAAGGTAGACATTGGCTTTGTTCTGTCAGCCACATCTCTGTCCAGGTGAAGCTAACAAGTGCAAAATTGGCTGTAGAACTAAAGCAAGAATACGCATACTAGCAATCAGCTGTCACAGTGGAAACCTGTACCAAAGAGTGCCCAGCCTGGGTCTGACCTTGTTCCAGTTCTAGACAGCATTTCGTGAAGCTGGATCAGATAATGCAGCACAGTCACTGCATCTGTAATGTAGGCTTTGCTGGAAGGGACTGTGAGCACCATGTGGAAAAGAGAGTTTAAAATGGTAGTGGCAGATTACTAGCCTTTCTTACATGGTGTCTTCAAAACAAATGAAGGATTCTTAACACCTAATGCTAATCCATTGCTGGATAGCAGCTCTGAAGAAAAGATGATAGTGGATAACCCAGTGAACACTAGTCAGCATTGTCATCCATCATGGAAAAGGAAAATTGCCGAATGGAGAAGAGTCCAAGAGAACCAGGAATGACCAGAAGTGAAAGAAAATGACTTCTGAGGGAAGACGTAACAAGTCAGAGTTGTCTGACCTAGTGAAGAAAATACTGAGGTTTAGCTGATCTTGTTTGAAGGTAGGAAAAACTTCCCATATTCCTCCTAGGGTGGATCATCAGTATTTTTTCTTGCTCTCAGATGTTGCTCAATCACCCAGTGATATGTAGCTTACATATAAGAGATTCTTCTGCAGCCAGTCGGTTTTCTTGTGATGTCAAGCACAATCCTTCCCTAAGACTTGGCAAGTGAAATATGGATGCTTGGAGACCCAGGAGAACAATTTGATCCAACCACAGTGAAAGAAGTCTGAAGCAGGGTTGGTTTACTTTGCGTTTTGGATAGGCTAAGTGCATGGATAGTCAGTCACTGGAGTTCCAAAATGTTGGGTAGCGTGATTGTGTCCGAGTACACAAAATTACCTCTTTTGTTGGATTTAGGCCACCAGTCCCTATATTCTTCTCCTGCAGCAGGACTCTGTCCTGATCCCCACCAAGTTAATAGGAGTTTTGCTGCTAGTTTCAGTGGTGAGCAGGAACAGATCCCTACCATCCCCATAAGTGTGCAAACTAGTTCTGACTCTTTAACATCAAAAGTGCCAGGTATGTGACAGATCACACTTCTAAGTCAGACTTTCCAGGATGACCAGTTTTAAGGCTGAGGGTAAATAGAGAAAGTGGAATTCACAATTCCTCTAAACTTGAGAGGTGCATGCTTTGCCACTCAACACATACTCTTATGTGGCTAAACTCACCTATTGAAATCTTCATGTAAAAGAATGACTAGGTTTTAAACTCCATCTGTTCTCATTCACCCACTAGAGACAGCCAGTTCTGAGAATCTGTGTGTGTCTTAACAGCCACTACTCTTAACTTCTTCTCCTACATGTTACCACATGTCCTGATATTTAATAACCTTCAATGAAATAAGCTTCCCAT
>JAHREE010149820.1:0-10672 GCA_033628505.1 Tringa tobata | reverse complement strand
GTAGAGAGGTTGGTGCTGGTCTCTTCTCCCAGGTAATTAGTGACAGAACAAGAGGGAATGGCTTCAAGCTACAACAGGGTAGGTTTAAGCTGAACATTAGGAAAGAGTTTTTCACAGAAAGAGTAGTCAGACACTGGCATAGGCTGCCCAGGGAGGTGGTTGAGTGACCATCCTTGGATGTGTTTAAGAGTTGCTTAGATGTGGTATTGGGGGATATGGTGTAGGGGACAACTTTGTAGAGTAGGGTAGAACTGCATGGATGGAAAAAGGCATGGGCTCTGGTGATGACAAGAAAAGCCCAACCCTAATTTTGCCTTCCTTCTCTCGAGGCTTTCTCTCCTATTTAAAGAAGGATGAGCAGCTCTTGTTTGCAACAAGGATCTCCCCAGCAAAGGGCAGGAATGGCAGCAGCCCAGAAGGATGAGCTATGAAGCTGTGCAGGTCCTACATCACGAAATGAAGCTTGAGCCACCTTTAGCAATGGTGAAATGGGAGCTCTGTCAGCCTTACTTTCTCCAGTGAGTCTGTCCCAGGGCCTCAGAGATCTTATCTGCAGTATCCTCAAAGCAGATGTAAATAACCCTGTGGTTAAAACTGAAGAGCTTCTGGTTGCTTGTTTCTGCAGTGCTAGCAACAGTGGTGGGCATAAGGAAAGGCTGGTTGAGGGCCGGTCATGGGGATCTGAATCTCTACCTGAAAATACCTCTCGGCATCAGGAACATCCTGATGTGCCACTCTAGGAGACACACTTTCACCACTTCAGTATTGCGAAATGTGAAGTTCCTCAATTCAGGGATGTTTCTTTCATTTTATTTCTTTCTCTTTTTCATGGCTGGCTTCCAATTTGGAGAACACCTGGACACAAAACCTGAATCAACCCCAAAAGAAGCCAGTTCTGAAGCTACATGTAAACTTCTCCAGGCTGTGTGAAGCCTCTATGGCTCTTACCAAAGGGGGCTGGAGCTTCAGAGCAGCGACGGCAGCAGAGATAAACATGTCGCTGCAGCTACAAGCAGTGGAGGCAGAGTGCAAGATGTCTCTGTGAGGTGTTGTTATCCAAAATTTGTTTGAATTGATTTTCATCCTCTGTGGGTAATTATCAAATTAAATGATTTAAGAATAAAAATTGGAAAAATTCTTCTTCAAGTGAAAAAAGATACTCTTGGAGATTAGTGTCCTCTCCCAAGAAACCTGTGAAGTATCTCTTACAATGTGGGAGCAGTAATTTTGTTGTATTATAAAACAGACTGGAAAAACGCACAAATCAGACTGACAAGCACTTCAAGTCAGCGGTGATTAGAAAAGCCCCCAGCTCACATTATGAGCCTTCTCTAGCGTTCTCTAGCCACATTCTGGGGACTGTATTTGTGAAAGGGATCAAAGACCAGACAAAGCAATTGTTCTCATCATCTTAATTTTAGATGAATTTTGAATCCCTCCATATGCCACTGTGTAAAATTTCAATTCTTCACCTCCTCCTTTGGCAGCACTGCTAGGGTGTGAGACAGGGTCAGACAGTAACTTCTCATATTACTGAGGAGTTTAAAATTAAGCCTGTGTTTTGATGAACCATAATGATCACACCCTATTTTAGAAGCATTGATCTCTGAGATGGCCCACATGCGTCCAGCAGAGCAGAGATGCTCTGCACCTCCCAGGCTCAGGTCTGTGAGGGATGATGCTTTGGAAGAGGCAATTACCTACGCACATGGATGTTGTGCTGATGAGCAAGGGTTAGGTTTGCTGCCTCTAACAGTCCTGCCTGTGCTGGATGCTCTGGAGAAGACCCTTTCTCATTTCCAGCTGGAGACATGGTGCTGCTGTGTCACGTCCTGTTGTGAAGGGTCCAATGGACACTGGTGGGTTGCGTGTGGCTGTGCCAGCCTGTGCAGCAGCTGCTGCTGCTGCTGGCTTGGTGTTACTACCGTCACCTTTTCCTTTGTGTCACACCTGCCTTTGAACTTGCCTTTCCTGTTTCTCCTCACTACTCAGCAGCTCTGCATCCGAGCAGGACCTGCTCTGCACCAGCACTAGGCAGTGAACGCAGGGATCCAACAGACGTGTAGTGACACATTAGCATCTTCAGCTCAGGGGGTGATTCACAGGAGGAGCACATCCTTGCCTGAGGGAACTGTGGCTACCAAAGGGGCAAGGTGAGTGGCTGTGAGAGGTGACTGCTTTGGCCATCCTACACCGAGCGAACGGGACCTGTGAGTTGCCCAGCACCTTGGGAGCAGGGCCAGGAAGACAGCTCCCTGGCTGCAGTCAGCAGGCACCTTGGTGGAGTTCTCTCACTTCAAACCTCTACAGCAAACACATCTTCTCCCCTCTAAGTGTCCTCTGCAGCCAGTGGAGGAGAGGTGCTCTTAGGACACCATTAATCCCACTAGCAGCTGTACAGCTGAGTCCATCAGGACCCCATTTCTCCTCACTGGCCGTAAAGAAGGTGCAGGCAACTAGCTCAGGTGTGGGCATCTATGCTGTAAAAGCAGGTGAAAATGGGTGCAGCTGAGTCCCAAAGTGTGGAACTGAGAGACTTTGGCTGTAACCTTACTCCAGCTAATGCCACTGGAAATGCTTTCTGTGCATGCGTGTAATCCTTTTTGAAATGCAGAAAACCTGCTCTGAACCAGGAAAGCTCTAGATGTTGCTGTATCTCTTGCAAAGCTTCCTCGTTCCAGAAACTGTATTGGAAGAAAACACTCCTCTTTCAATAAGCAACCACGTTTCTGCCATTACAGAATGTCTTGGAGCCCTTCCTCCCACAGTATCACATGGGGACACAGCTAACAAACACTGCTAGACCATCGAGTGCAGAGCTAGTCTAAACCTGTCAGGAATACCCAGGGCTGGTTCCATACGTTAATTATACGTTGTGTAAAAAAGGATGATTTCCTAAGAGCTTTTTTTAAGTTAAACTAAAGATCTGGATCTTTCCTCTTTTTTTTTTTTTTTTTTTTTTTTTTTTTTTAATGTGCCAAGGGACTAGATAAACCAGAATGGAAAATCCTGTAAGAGACACACTTCACGAATCAGCATCGCCTATCAGTGTCACATCTTCTCCAGAGTGCCTTCCCTGCTGTGTAATGAATCCCTGTTTTAAAACAAATCTTTCTTCAAAGGAGCATCCTCAGGCTCAGCACGTATTCCTGGTTTCTCTTGATTTATTGCATATCTGTGAAGGAGTGGAGATACCAGGGTCCATCTTCTGCGTGCTAACGGCCTCTAGCCATGACGGCTCATCTTGATAGGTGGGCAGGGAAGAGTGAGGAACGTGCTGGGCAGGTGTGTGGAGACAGTGAGGAAGGGTGGTGGAAGGGTGGTGGCAGGCAGGAATTTGCTGGTGCCGTACCATCAGGGAGTTCCCACACAGAGGAATTTCATGGAGACTCTCAAACCATGTCCAGCTTGCTCTGCTCATCATGCCCACAGCAGCCATCACTCCATCACTGTGCCTTACATTGCCCATTTTTGGAAAAAGCTACCGAGGAAGTGTACAGACAAGCAATCCTGGCTATACCTGATGTCCTTACCTGTTTTATCCCAGTCATGAGCTGGACTGGCAGGTGACTTCATGACAAATGAAAAAAATGTGTCCTTGATGACTCCCCAGTCTTTCAGCTACCAGCTTCCTTCTAGAAACAGCCATATTTCTAGAAGCTATGAAGTAGCCACAGGAAAGAAACCAAGCGTTGAGAGGATTAAGATACCACAATTACGGCTACTTGGTAGAGAAATGGGGGCTTTACCGTGTGCACATTGTCACTGCAGTCTGGCAGCTGAGACATTCTCAGTTGATTCCCCTCAGCTTTCTGGAGCATCCCCACGCAGAAGCACCACCTGAGGTGGCAGCACACCTGCATGAAATCTCTGCTGGCCAAACCCACCCTGAGACTAAGCGCAAGAGATGAGAGTGGGTGGCCCTGCCTCCAGAGGGTTACTCTGCCTTCAAGTTACCCTGTCGAAATCTCAGCACGGGCAAGGCTAGAGCCCAGGGAAGCAAGGATCTTTCCTAAGAACCTAATTAAGATGAGTGCAGGCATGTGCTAACAAAGCAGCCTGGTCAGACCTTGCCTGAACGCAGATGTCAGGGCTTCGGTGCTAGTGAGGACCGGACCCTCGTGTGGAGTCTTCAGGGACAGTTCTGGGAATGGCCTGCAGCCCCTGAAGCTGCACTGATTTAAAATGGGCTGTGAGGCATTTCCTCGTGCTTTGTTTCTGGAAATGAATGTGCACTACAATTTTGCACGGCGGTTTTTGGGAAATGCCCAGGCTGGCAGGTGGTGACAACTCTCTTACAGGTGCCTGCGCTGCAAAACTTCTCCAGCGCACTGTGAGGTTTCCTAGCAACTTCCCTCCGCTGTCTTTGTGCTCAGATTTGTTTTGAGATGTGTTTGAAACAGTATTTCTGCCTATTTAAACTAGTTTAGCTCTTTTAAGCTGGCAAGGCAAGCGCACTGCAGCAGTGGTGTCTGATTTATATCCTTTTCAGCTATTCTCTCCAAAACTAACAAAAGCCTGAACCAATGTAGGTGGGTTTCTTGCTTTTTTTTTTTTTCACTAACCAGATCAGCAGCCCATTGCTCAAATTGCTGAGCAATAGGAAAGCTTCAAATCTATCTTTAAAACAAAAATAATGCACAGGACCAATGTTTTCTCTGACCTCTGCATCTATTACACTCTTGCTGAGCTCCTCTTGGCGCATCTGAAACCAATAGATGTTGATCATGTGCTTTGGACAACTCTTTCCAAATACCTGACAGGCATCCCATTTTTGAGCCAAAAACACTCTCAAAAACAAGCAAAACCATGTAGCTAAACCGTGCTAACCTTCGTGCGCAGGCATGTGTATCCAGTTTAAAACTGGCCAGAGGTTTTAAGTCTGTGAATTCACTGATATCATCCAGGTTTGAATATGCTGAAGTGCTTATCCAGTGTTTTGTACTGGCTCAGACAGGCAGCTTGAAATGACACCCTTAACTAGAAAGGAAGTGAGGGAGCAATTTGGTGAGTGGAGCAGACTTGAAAGAGTTTGGGTGTAAGGGAATGCGGGAGAGAAACCCAGATTATCCTCATCTGCTGGAGCAGCACTGAAACATTACTTGTTACTGAAGTCATTCCATACACAAACATATATTTGTTCAAAGATAGCAGAGGGGAAAAAATTACTTCCCCCCCCATTTAGCAACTGGAAAGCAAATGCCAAGTGCCTCGGTGTTTTCCTTGGCACCCGTGCTGCTCTGTGGGCTCTCTCGTAGAGAGCCATGAGCAACCCAAATGCAAGAGGAAACGCGGAATCAAGACTCCCCGTGCTGCAGCCAGGCTGCCTCCTGTCCTCAGCAGGATCAGTCCCTGCCTGCCCCTGAACAAACCCTGTATTCACGGGGCTTGGCATCCCACCTGGGCACGGCTGAGGCACAAACCCAGCCCTTCCACAGCCACCCCGTGTGAATCTGCCTTTCTCCCCAGGCTTGGCTGCCACCGCGGCTATTTTAACCCAGCATCAGGCACCTCCATCAGCAATGAGCTGCCCTTACACCCTTGTGCATGTTGGGGACTTGCCAGCTCCTGACATTTTCCCATACTTCGCTGGATTTCTTGCTCAGCCCTAGCGTTTGCACCAAGGTGGCTATGCCAGCTGTTGGCATCGGTTGCAGAGATCGGGGCAAACTTCCAGAGCAGATCAGGCCTTGGATTTCTATCAAAACTCATCTGTTCCTGGCTGAGAGGTATTCCCACCATCTTTATAGCTGGGTGGGATAATGAGCTATCGAACCCACAAATTAGCGCAACATGTAGCTCTTTTAATAGCTTTCCTCTCCAGAAAGTCAAGGCTGCTACGGCATCTTGTGTACACCAGCCAGCCCAGCGAGCTAGGAGGACTTCTAGCTGACAGTGTCAATTGTTTGTGAAGTGTTACTGCACTGCTGACATTTGAAAAGCAATTTAATATTTCTCCCATGACAATCACTTCAAATACTCTGGAAACAACTTCTGTGAAACAGCCACCAACAGCCACGACGCTTGTCTTTTCTGAGACACCCAGGCTGGATTCGGGTACAGTTTGTGCCCGGCAGGACTGTGAGGTGAACATCACAGGAAATACACCTCCTCCATCAACCTAAACCCACTTTAGGTTACCCACACGCCCCAGGACCTGCCACAGGAGCACTGCAATTAGAGAGCACAAGGGCTGAAACGAATCCACACGGTGCTGTTTGTGGCGGCGCTGCCTCTCCGGCGAGCCGTAGCACCAAGGGTTAACACTCTGCTGCCTGCCTCCACAAATCTGCATAATGCCTGCCGTTTGGCAGCTCATTTGCATAATTTCAAATGACTCTTTTGTCTTGAAAATAAAATCTAAAACGCAGCTTCAGAAATAAGTGGTAGATATTAACGTTTCATATACTACCAAGGCTCGGTTAAGTCTATTTGTCTGAACTCGTCCGCTGAGGTTGTAAAAATAATTTTAACAGAGCAATGTTGTTTCTTTATGCAGAGCCTTGGGTGTTCTTTCTCGGTGCCATTTTGACTACCCTAAATGAAGTCAAACTTCCTCACCTACCCCACACAGAGGGGCTGAAGTTGGTGACACACGCTCAGACCATCCAGAGGGCTCAGAAGGTCCAGCCTTTCGGAGAGGGGTCCAGCCCACCCCTCTCATTAAGCTGGAGAAACAATGCCAGCAGCAGGAGACTGGATCCCTGTCATCAGTACCTCCTTATCAGGGATGGGCTTACCTCCAGGCGGTAGATGTGCACCCAGAGATGTTGACACATCAGTATGAGCTCAGTGTCCCACCTCCCACTGCCCGGAGGGATTCAACTCGCCAGAGGATGGATACCTATGTTTCCTCAGCTGAATCACATTCCCAGCTCCATTGGCTGCCGTAAATAAGTCTCTACTGACCAGAGTGGGAGATTAGACGCCGAAATTCAGGGATCTGTTTTTTGGATCTGACTGCCACTCCAAGTTCAGTCACGGCCTGTGAGTCGGTCTTTGCAGGCTGTACCTCTCTGCTCTTCTCTCCCTCGTCTTGGGAGACAGATACACAGCATGGCGCCTTCTACTTGCAGCGACGTGTTTCATTGTGGCAGAAGGGGCTGTTAGCCTGAACTGGCTCTTCAGCATGTTTTAAATCATAGATTATCAGAGCAGCAGAATAAATCCCAGGAAAAATATGCATTTGACAGTAAACTCACCTATTGTTATGACAGAAGCCTATCTGAACTCCCACCCCAGCGCCTCACATACTACAAACTTCTGCACATTTTTCAGGCAAAGACCTGCAATTTCTGCATTAACAATTTCCAAATGGGACACCCCAAAACAATGCACTTGTGCTCGTGAATTTGCAGTCCCAAAAGCTAGGCGACAGCAGAAGACACTTCCCACTGGAGGCCAGCTCCCCCTGGCAGCATGCCTGGCAGGCGTCCTGCCCAGAGAGGCAGCCAAGGGGCAGGAGGGCTCGCCATCTCCTCCTCTGCCAGCTGGAAGGCACCACATCAGGGACTGCTTCAGGCAAATCTAGCTGGGTCTAGGTAGCTAGTACAAGCTGTACGGGAAAAAGGACCAGGGTAGGTACATAACCCTGAGTGAACAGATCTGCCAAGTGCTAACAAGTTTCTACCTGGCATGTTTAGTTCAGTTTTTATTTTGCCCAGTGCTCATAACCCAAATTCAGGTGAACTTTGAAGTTTCCTGCAAGTGATAATATACTGACGGCCCTCCTTCACACTCCAGTGGCATCACAGTTTTCAATAAAATGTTTCAAAGATTATTTAGGGCCATCTTTTTCTATCTTGGCCTTTTGCAATAGCTAAACCTTTTACTTGACGCTTCTGTTAAAAATTAGGCGAAGGCAGATATGCAGTGTTAAGCACTTCAGCCCAAATAAAGCCTGATAAATTCACCAACTCACCCAGTTTATAGCAGTAGGCAACATCCATCGCAAGTGAAACTACCTGTATGTTCAGTTAGTAGCAAGTAATTTGGTATTTGCAAACCTGCCTGCCTGCAGTTTCGTGTTAACTATCTACCTATCTGTAGAGGTATGCAACAGCACACACGCAGCCACATACACCAGACAAGTGTTGCAATTGCTGTTACTCACAATAAGATGTTCATCCATCAGCTAACTGTGTCCCTTTCCTCCTACACTGCAATGGAAAAAAAAAAAAACCTTCCAGACTATTTATTCAGCTTTTCTTTCCTCCATTGGTTTCGCTGAAGCTAAATGTTAACTACTGAAGCAGTTCCCAACACACATCTCCATGTACTGGATCTCCTACTGACCACTGCCCCCGCTACACACTTTTTTTCCCTCCCTTTCGTCTGTGAAGTTCAATCACCATAAAAATCCTAAAACTTTATTTCATCTGTTAGAGCTGCCACTCTTCACATGAAGTCAACATCTATTTTTTTTTTTGACATTTAATCCTTTCTGTGTCTGGTTGTGATGACCCACTGCAATTATGTTCTCAGCTTGGGAATAATGTACAGGCACATTGAAGAACAGTTGAAAAACAGCCGTCCTCAGCGATTTAAGGGAGAAAAAAAAGAAGAAGAACAAAGCTCACAAGATTTTTAGCAGAATGGTGAGATCTCTCCTGAAAGCAAAGCCCATCATTTAAAGGGCACAGGGTGGGCCAAGGGATGAGGACGTTGTCAGTGCTGGGGAGCTGTGTTTGAAACCGTGCTGGCACACCCGTGACGGGAGCCTCTGGCTGCTGAGACGTGGAAGAGCTATTTCAGAGGGATGGTGAATTTGCAGCCTCTGTGTACACTCATTCCGCAGAGGCCAAATTTCTCCTGAACAGTCACTGTTTATCGCTTCTCAAGTGACACAGCTTTTGGTTTGCTTAAAATGCCAGCTGTAAACGGAGGCTGCTTGGGAGCTGTTTCACCAGCAGCTCAGTTTTTTCTCCGTGTGCCTGTGCTATCATTCAAATCAGCAGTTTGGGCTCAAAACTCATCTCCCTCTCACCACCCTCCTCCAGTTCACATTGCAAAGCAGCCCAAGAACACACAGCCTGGCCTCCTTTGGGATGAAATGACATGGAAACCTGCGCTCCCAAAGTGCAGCACAGTCTCTGGGGAAGCTGTGGATGTTTAGTCCATCAGTTGCACCTAGAGCTGGCCCACACAAACCCCCTCAAAATGCAGCACTGCACCCAGCACCCACCACTTTATGCTACAGTTGACTCCTCTTATTTTTTTTTAATAACTTTCAAGCGGAATTAAAAGCAAATGCAAGAACTATCTGCTATTTCTTTCTATATTATAAATAGCTGCCCATGACAGGTGGCCATTTGATGGCAGAGGAACAGTGGCTAAAAAGTAGGCTACTACACAGAAAGGTAAATCCTGGCCCCACTGGAGTCCATGGAATAATTCATTTGCTTTTGCCCTGGAAGTTCTCCATTCCTTTCCCTGCCAGAAACAAATTTACTCTGCAATGACTTCAGTACATGAATCAAGGGCCATACGGAATTATTGCTGCGAATACAGTTCACCCTCACAATTTATAAAGGCAATTTTTTTTCAAAACTGCCACTTTTGAAGGTAAATATGGTTAAGGCAAGAGTAACTAACCCAATCAAATGAAACTAACAAGGGAATAAACCCCCTATTTTGTCCCAGTTAATCATCTGGACTACCTTAGAAGTCTGCAGACAGATGAGCAGGAGAAGGAATTCCAGATGGAACCCAGACAACCTGCCACGTGCCCACCTTTTAGGTTGCTAAAGCTCAAACAAATTCTGTTTTTCCTTACCATCCTGCTCTGATGTAAATGAGCGCAACTCTGCTTTTCAGCTGCCTGCACAGGAACACCTGCCCAGGTGACACAGCTGACACAAAGCCTCAGAGATACACCCACCATCTACATGCAAGCTCTCCCAATACTGCCTGCCAGGGACGGTGGCACAAGGTGGCTGTCCATGGCCTCTGTTCCCAGGACGTTCAGCTCCTGCACAGGCACCTGATGAGCTCCTTTTGCCATGCTCAGCTGCACTTGTCAGCAGACAGGTCTTTGTGGTTGGGCGTGGACAAGAAGAGATGTCCTGGATGCCTAGTCAGAAGAAGAGGTGTTCAGAAACATCTCTGTGGGAGCTGGAAGAGAAGGATGTAAGTAAGGGGCTACAACAAAGGTGAGGAGGAATGTCAAGTGAGGGATCTGCCAAAACAAGATCTCAGTCTGCCAGATACTGGTGGATCTACAAACTCCACTGAGTACTTGGCAGAGACCACACCTCGATCCCAGATATACCATGCCAACTCCCCTAAACAGAAGAAAGTAACCCTGACTGTATATTAAAGAAAGGAGAAACAGATGCAGAATGCTGATTTCTAGCCTGGGAGTCCTTAACTGCAGAGCCAGGGAGAGGAAACACCGAGCAGCTCAGACAAGAAAGGGAAAGGGAGATCAGGTACCTGCAGTATTGCTTGATTTTAAACATAAATTCCAGTCCATGTGGGGTAGCAAGTGTTACATCAGCAGGCTGTGTGTCAAAGTGTCTAGCTCACCATTTTAACTTCTGAACGTTTGAGTCTCTTTTGGCCAAATTTTGACATGAGGCTCTGGTCTCAGAGGTCTCTGTTAGCTTAATTGACCCAAGCATCGGAGAGGGCAGAATTATTAGTCTGCAGCTAAGGGGAAGA
The DNA here is from genome assembly GCA_033628505.1 of Tringa tobata. NCBI lineage: Eukaryota > Metazoa > Chordata > Aves > Charadriiformes > Scolopacidae > Tringa > Tringa tobata. Next base: position 10 of record JAHREE010149820.1, on the reverse strand, counting down.
TGCCAGCAGA
>JAHREE010149817.1:0-10014 GCA_033628505.1 Tringa tobata | reverse complement strand
CCAGACAGAAGCGCTGCGCTCTTTCCCGCACAGCAACAGCCCAGCAGCTGAAAAACAAATACCCACACACAAGATTTTTGAACCAGCAGACCACAAAATCTCCCCAGAACCACTGTGTACACTCAGCATAGCAGGCTGTTGCGTATCCTTCATTAAAGGGACAACAGAACCACATTAAAACAGCAGCGTGGAAGGTTCCCCCTTGCACAGCCCTTCCCAGCGCAGGAGTTCCCACAAACTAATGATACGATCCATTTGCTGAAGAACGGTCTATTTCAAATACGTGAGAGCGTGCCAATGCTTCGTGAAAGTAGCGAGGTTCACTCTGTAATGTTAAGATGATTCTGTAGATCGTGCTGAAGGAAATTAAGTGCTGCTACAGTCCACTAATGATTTGCACACCTTGGATTCCCATAAAGTGCTTTGGTTACTTGACAGGACTCCGCTGACACTGTGCCTTGTGCGTCAGCCTGCAATATGTTCACATTCCTCACGAAACCTCAAAAACGCAAAACATAATCTCTTCTAATGATATTATGTAAAAATCATCACATGAACATTAGGAAGAGGCTGTTCCAGAAGAAACACTGCCAAGTTTTAGTTTCTCCTGCTTACAATCCCTTCATCAAACCTCACTCCACTGTGAGTTTCCACGTTACACCGACTCTCTCGCTGCCATAAGCCAACAGCACAGGCGTCCCAGTTCCCTACAATGGAAATAACTCCCGTGCCCATTCTTAAGCAAATAAGCAGGGAACATGATTTACTTTTGATCTAAAGAGATTGATAACCTTGAGTTTTAAACTGTACCTGGCATTTCCCTGCCATAAGAAAGGTAGAAAGTCCTCATCTGCAAATTACTAAAAATAATCAGCTGCAAGATGTGACCTTGGATAAAGCAATGTTAAATTGGCCAGCAAATTTTTCTGAGGCATCACTGTTATTAACTTGCAATTTTATCATTTCAGTCTGCCACTGATGCTTGGCAGGTTATAATTTTTCATTTTCTCACTTGGCTGATGCTCACTCAAGTAGAGATTATGGAGATAGTGGTGGAGAATTTTTACAAAGAGATTTTTTCCCCCCCTTTCACTCTATCATCTCAGGATACAAATACAAATGGTCTTTATGAGGCAGGTTACCTTCTAGGTATAATAGGATTACTGTTAAAAAAAGATCCAGTAGTCCAATGGTAGGAACAGTTCTTGTCTTATTTGGCACTCATGAAGTTTCCAGTGTGTTAACGGACAGTTGTACAACTACTACCCATTTAGTGCATCCCCACTGGACATAATGTGGCCTGACTGCTCTTCCATTTTACAGTTCATAGACAATAAAAGTTTTACAATTTTACTAAATTAATCCTTTACTTTCAAGTGAGCACTCACAGAATCACAGAATGGTCGGGGCTGGAAGGGACCTCTGGAGAACACCTAGTCCAACCCCCTGCCAAAGCAGGAACACCCAGGAACGTGTCCAGGCAGGTTTTGAATGTCTCCAGGGAAGGAGACTCCACACCCTCTCTGGGCAGCCTGTTCCAAGACTCTGCCAACCTCAGAGTAAAGAAGTTTCTCCTCATGTTGAGATGGAATTTCCTGTGTTCCAGTTTGTGACTGTTGCCCCTTGTCCTGTCACTGGGCACCACTGGAAAGAGCACCCCAGGAGACCATTAGCCTTCTTGGCAACAAGGGCACATTGCTGGCTCTTGGGCAACTTGTTGTCCACTCTTTCTGTTGGTTTTGTGTTTTTTATTAAAGCCATTGATCACTTTCTATTAATGGAGGGTATTCCCCCACTAATGACAATGCTTGGCTTCACATCACCTTCCCTCTCTCTCATCATTTCTTTGCTGCTGATTTAACACATAAAAGCTGTAATAAAGAGATCTTCTCTTGTAATAAAAAGCACTTCTTATTTCTTAAGCGCTTGAGGTTGAGGGGTGGAGTTTTTCAGGGTTTTGTGTTTTGTTTTTTTCAAATATCCTATGTTCACAAGGAAAATGTCCGGAATACAAATAACTAACTGAACACACCAGATCCAAAAATGCGATTTTCATTTAACTTGTTCTGCCTCTGGTGATGAACCAAAGCATTTTTTGTGCCAGAAGATCAATTTTGTGACATTTATCTTTGACTAAGAATACCTGTCCCCCCAGCAACTCTGACACAGGAATTGTACGTGATACACTGTGAATATCTGCAGAGCTTTCCCCGCTACCAAAACAGATTTTTCAATTACTATTATTCTAGTTAGAGCTGAGGCTAGAAGATGCATTGCGAGGGGAAGTCGAAGAACACATTAAAACCAGGTACAGGAGAAGCATAAGTCACGCTAGAACGCGTTATCATCGATCAGAAACTACAGTTCACATGAAGCTAGAGACACTAGGATGTTGTTACTACTAGATCAGCATTAAGTTACAGCCCAGAGGATATTAACGCAGCCTGACAAAACATGTCACTACCTCCATAATTATCCATTTTTAGCCTTCCTATTCAAACCATGAATATTCAGTACAAAGATGTATAGGCCCGTTGCGATCATTGACCTGAGTGCACAAAGAAACAAGGTCACATTTGTTTATGTTGCCTTTTCTCTTTTTAAACTGTATTTTCAAGTATTTATTATCCTAGCAACTGTCTTGCCACATATTTCATTCTTGAGACATTGACTGCCACTGATAATAACTTTCATCATTCATTCAATGAGATTGCAATTTTGGCTGATAACTGGAGTGATATAATAAGGTTTCTAAAGTCACAATATATGACTATACAAAACTATACAAAACCATAATTCTTAGACCTAAATTCACTGCTTTTTATTGCAACTTATGAACTTTCTTTAGAAAGACTGTATAACATCACTCATTTTATAGACAAGAAAGCAAAAGCATAGGAAAGAACAGCGGCCTTGGCCAATGCCATACAGGGGAACACTGGCTACATTTGGATATTGACCAAACCTTTCAAATCCGAGTTCATTCCCTCTTGTGCATAGTTAGATATCCATATAATGGACATTTTCCTTGTGAATGGAAGCTATTTACAAAAAATAAAAAAAGAAAAAGAAAACACTTCAGTTCTTAAAAAAAAAGGGATGGAGAATTTTCTTCGAGCCCATGACTAAATGTCCACAGAGAAGAACAGATTATGTCAGTTGAGGAGCTCCCCAAAAGCCTATCTTCAGCTTTGACAGAGCTACTAGTTTTCTGTTTCCCAGCTTACAACTCATGGAAAGCTGCTTTTAACATCTCCCGGTCCCATTAACACATCCAGCAACACCAGAAGTCAGCACACAGGGAACTCCACACCTCTTGCTGCCCCAGAGCATCAAAGCAGCTTTCTGAGTAGCTCCAGTAGGTCAAGAATACAGATGTGCAGCATCAATCCTGCTTTACTTTATAGAGATGTAATGCTAGTTTGACCATAGAGAGTTTGCAGAATTCTGTAACTTCTGCACAGATAAAATATTAGCTCCGCTTTTGGTATTTTAATTCTGACTAGTGAAATATTTTTTCAATTAACTTGAAGCTAGGTTGGAGAAACTATACTGCAGCAACACATAAGTATATTATTATAAATTACTATGTAAACAATGTTTTGGGGGTTTTTCATTCACCATGTTTTTTCATTCACTTCTCCAATTGGACACATTCTATAAGCTGATTAATTTACCTCTGTTAGTGACCTCTTGTTCCAGTCAAAGCATATCATGTGATGTAAAAGGAAAAAAAAAAAAAAAAAAGAAAAACAAAGGACACAACTAACCTGTATTAGTCAAGTCTACGTTAGTCAAAACAGCAGTACAAAACACTTGTAGTCCTTCCACACATTTCTTTCCACCAAATTAATTCTCTTCAAACTACCAAACCTGCAGCAGGTCTGAACAAAATTCCACTGAATTCTAACAACAGACACATCAATCTCTGCTAAGTAACACCTCTGCTTGTTAAATGGGAACAAAAACTGATAGTATCATGAGTTGAACTTTAGAAAAAAAAAAAAAAAAATTCTTTCTGAATCCTTACAGGCCTGCATAAAGCTAATATACTCATGTATAGATCAGGAAAAATCAAATTAAAATAAACTATTCATGAATGTTCGTTAGTTATAAAATTTTCACAAATTCTCACCAGGAATCCAATTCAGGAAGCTACTCCTGAAGCGAAGAATGCAATAAAAATGCATCCCAACTTCATTTACTGGGATGTTGGTTATTTTTTGGTTTTGGTTTTGTTTTGTTTTGTTTTTCTTTTTTTTACTGAATCTTACCCTTGCTTTGCGCTATGGCAACACATTTCAACCATGCAGACTTATCTCAGGTACTCAATATTCTAGTGCAACTTTTTTGATAGTCTACTCTGTATATAATTCTCTACTCCGTGTAACAAGGAAACAAAGACCCTGCTCTCTCCTCCCCACATCATCTTTTAATATTAACTAAAAAGATTCCTTTGATGGCGGCTGATATAAGAAGATACAAGTTTTGTGCTCTCACATTAGGATCGAACACTCACTTCAAAATCCAAGTATTGCTCCTATGCAAGGGATTCATCAACCTGTGTAAATAAAGACTACGTCGAAGGGACCCTGCACGTGTGAGAACCAGGTTTGTTCGCACCAGCTCTTGACCTTCAACCAAGAAAAGTCAGAGTGGACTCTTAAAGCGTTCAGGGCACTAAATGGGCAATCCTGACTATCCCATATTTTGGTTTAGCCATCTGTGAAACTTTCATAGTCATCCGAGTTTGCCAGTGACTGCAGATCTTTATTCATGAAAGAAGCAATTATCTCCGCGCTAAGAAGCGAAGTCAGTGAGATTTCAGCAAACGTTCTTCATTAATTTGTTAATTTAGCTGAGGGAAGCATATAATCTCAAATATGAATGCTTTCCTGAGCAAGAGCCCTGACTTAAGCACTGGGTGGTCAAGATGTAAACCCAGAGATCTGCGTTGCATTGCCCCCAAATCGGCTTGACTGAAGCAGTCACTACAGAAGCCTTGCATCTCAGATACCAACTACCTCAGGTTCATTTTGGACGGGTACAAAGTGCTGGTAAAGTCTTTTAATTTGCCCAAAACACCCACACATCCCCACCCCGGAAAGCTGGTCTTAAAATAGTGTCAAAAGAAGCCTAAAGAGAAACAAAGAGTAGCAGACTGGAAGGAAGGAATAAATCTTGTCCAGATTTTCATATCCAAATAATGGAAAGGCAATAGGCTGCTAATGAAAATAATTTAAAAGATTACAAATTAAGGCATATATTTTAGCAGAAGGCTATTTTAAATATATATATATTTGCAATATTAATCTATAATCCACTAAAGGAAGACCATTTTTTTTTAAACTCTAACTTTCCAACAGTATAACCTCATTACATCCAATTGCAAAATCCTGCAAATTTAGGGAGTGTATATTTATTTTGTTCAAGTATGACTTGCTGTTAAGTCCTCGTGACACAGCCAAGGGAGTACATAAAAAAAACCAAAACACAAGTACTACAAAAATGCTAACAGCCTTCAAAAACACACCCTGGAAAAGCTCCAGAAGCCTCTCATCTAAACCGTATCTTAGATAAACACTGAATCCCTCTTTACTTAGTATTGCTGCTCTTATGAAGCCCTGATAAACCAGACTCTTAGTACTGAGTCTGCAAAAAGTACTTCTGATTAATTTAATTTTCATTGGCACTCCCTTTTGATTTTTAACCTTCTGCAATAACTAACAAACACAGTACAGACCTCTGAAGCCCCTGATTACTATAGCACAATATTTAAAAAAATGTTCTGAAACAAAGAGAAATCACACACACCCTACTGCATGTTATGGTACAGTCAGTGCCTACAGGACTATCAGAAATGAAGTCTTAAGAAAAACTCTGATTTAAAAAAAGATTACCAGAAAAGACTGAAGTAATATTTACATTAGCTTCTGTAAATTAAGGAACTTCTTGATGCATACAGAATGATCCTAGGAAGAGTTCTTCAGCTAACCAAGACAAGAACATTCCTCTGTCTAGTTTTCCAACAGTGAATTACTCAAGTTTTATCTGTTTCCAGATGGCTGGCTTCCTTTTGTTTGTAAAATATCTACCCGAGTTTCCACTCCAAGTGAATCAGGACACAGGTCAGTCCTGCATTTTAAACCAGTTGGTGAGGTACATCCTATAGAGTTTCAAAGAAAATTCTGTTCTTTTTCCACTTTTCTTCATAAACCAGTGTAACCTGGTGTCAGTCTGCACTTCAAATAGAGGTACGTTCACATAGCAGGTTGGAATACCTCACGCAGCACAAGGTAACTGAATAAAAGTTTCTAGATGGAACTCCTCCAAAGCATGAGATAAACAATCAATGGATTAATATTCCCTAGGGAGCACCGCAATAATAATCTCTGAAGTTTTTCTACAGCTTTCAGTTAATTTATTCTGGAATACATAATGTGAATGCAAGACTTTTAACAGAATAAAAACCAAATTTCCACTAATGCGGTTTTAAGATCTTGACACTTTCCCTTTAAATCACATTTATTTCAATTCTGAAAAACTGAATTACTTTGATATGTCTTTTACACTGGCACTTTTATGCCTTCTCAGGACATCAGTGATTTTCAAACTTTTGAACTTGTACTAAAAATAATTATGGACTGAAGGTCAAGAAATTTTCTTCCCCTCTTTTTTTTTGGTAACACTTCTATCTTATCTTCCTATGAAGTGTCATTAATTAACTCCTTTCAACAAAAAAAAAAAAAAAAAAAAAGAACTGTCTCTGTTAAACATAGAAAGAACTGGACTGCAGAACTGAATCACACAAAGTATCTGCTAGAAAAAGGAATAAATTACTTGGGCTTTGCCACTTAGAGCATATTATACAACTAGAAAGATTTTTTATTTCATAAAGGGAAAAAAGTCCAAATAAGCCAGACAAAGAGCAGAAAGTAGTCCTTATCCATCAGTATTATTTTTGAAAAACATGTTCCAGTCTTCAGAAAAAGGGAACATGAGTGAGTTTTCTAAAATGTCTCATTTATGCTTGAATGACATACCAAACAAGAACCAATTCCGCATTAAGAAGCGGCATCAAGAGCAAGTATTTTATTTACTATAATCAACTATAATTTGATATTCAGTAGCACTTTTTTCCCCCTCCTTTCATGTACTGGAACACAAGTGTTTTACTGGAAGGAAGACCAGATAACAGCTCCCTTACACCTCACCCCACCCTCCCAAAGACTGTCAATACATCTGCTCTCAGACACTGATAAACAAAGACAACTCTATTGAACCCTCATCTATTCGCAATTAGACCACAAACGCGTTTCAGTCTTAGCATTACACATCCAGGGCCCCAGAGAAACACTAATACCTGTTTCAAAAGCGAGAGCATCTCAGGTTATTTGCACATTATTTGAAATAATTCAATAATTGTTCAAACTATACATTTCCTAAGAAATGCACATTTCCTTTAATACATCCCAGATTCCTCTTAGGATAGGAACTTAGAAAAATTCCTATAAATATTCTCTACAACCTCTCTGGATCTATTTTCAAATTCAGAAGCCACAAGCCTATCTGATCACGACAACATGTAAATAAATAAATTCTTGTATGCTTACATACTTGAGAATATAACCACTAAATATACAAATCTGTGTATTTCATTTCAGTTCCCTATACTCAGAGGTACGCTGACAATTTTTATGTGCAAGAACCATCTGTACATTACTCAACAAAACAAAACAGCAGCATGTTCCTTTTCACAAACAAACAGGACCAATGAAAAAATAACTTTACAAAACAAAACCAAACAAAACTCTGCACTTGTGCTACAGAAGTGTTTTAACACACCTCCCAGGAAAATTTTTGCTCCTAGGATGTTCTGGTTTTGAAATGCTGGACCTCTGAACACTCAAATTAATTAAAAAAAAAAAAAAAATCACGTGAAATATATATTCTATTTTTTCCTGCAAAGCAGACCTTATTTGCTCTAGACAACTGAAGTGTTCTTTGCAACTGGTTTAAAAACATTTCAGTTTTTAACATTTTGGTCTGGGCCATGTAAAACATACACCCATGTTTAGTGAATTTAAACTGTTATAGTTTCAAAGCTAATTATCTACTCGACTTCATAATCCAGATTTAAGTGCTGGCATACAAAATACATCAAGAATGAAGTGCCTAGGCAGAATCACTTCTGTTATTGTGGAGTATTAAAAGTGCAGAAAAGCCAGCTAGCCCACATGGGAAATTAGTATTTTTCCACACACACATTTATGAAAAACAGCTGTTAGAAAGCATGAAGAAACTTTTTTTGACCAAGGATGAAAGTGCAAAAGCATGTCCCAAAATATTCGCTTTCAAAGCACTATAAGCAGGTGAATGAAGCAAGTGAAAAGAAGCCACAACTCAGTAATCAAGAACAGCTCTGTATTAAAATTGCAAAGTCTGGTAACTGATCAGAACTAGAGATGCAATTATTTTATTCCCCTGGAAACACCATGCTCTCCACAGCCTCTTTGCAAACTGCATGTATTTTTCTACTATTTCGACGCAGACAAAAAAACCATCTGGCTTGTGCCAGACATACTTGCCCATGTTGTATCTGTTTTTCAAATAGCAGACATTCATCAAGCATCTAATACATGCGATTAGCTGGTAGGAAAACAAGAATTCAATCTGATTTAAAAATATCTTTGCATTTGTTCTCATTCCATCCCGGGAGAAAACTGGATACTTCTGCATGCTTGTGTGTGACTGGGAAAGAAGACTGAATAACCAGTAGTTCAGCATGTTGAACATATGCTCGCTCACATGTCAGCTCTGGGCCAACACTTTGGCCTGAAAACAAGACCAGGCTTCTCTGAGCATTTCAACATATGCCTCTCTTGTGTAAGCACTTACATAAACAATATTGTATAGGCTTGATTCTCGATTGAGACAGTAAAAATACGTAGTAAATGCAGCACCACACTACTAAAATACAAAATTCAGAGGCATGTTTCTGACACCACAAAACTGATAATAATAGTAATAACACCACCCCTTTACAATCAGAACTTTTTTTCTTCCACCCCCTTGGATGCATGGTCTGAATGGCTGACGAGGGCACTGCATCAGTACTGTCTTTTTAATAGCTAAGAGAAGCAGAAGCCTGATCTGTCACTTATTTTGCTCCATAGATATTCTCAGAGATCTCTAAATGAGTAAATCCAGTAGGCTCCCATAACTCAGCCTCAGACACACAATCTACTATACCAGCCAGAGGCACAGCACGTGTCACTGATACACACGGGTGACCCCAAGGTTCCAGTTTCCTCCTCAGAGGTAGTTCCTTCATCCCGTAGATGCTCTGCAACAGTTCCCAGAGCAATAGCCAGCATCAACAGGAATATTACAGAACTCTGCAAGTCCCCTGGATAATCCTTTATTTGTTGTAGATATATAAGGTGTGTATCTAAGCAGTTTGATATTCTTTGCTACCCGCTAATTACACTTTCAAATATTCATGCAAGAAATAATTTCTGTGCCAGAGTTCATATGGATTTGTTCCTAATAAAATAGTTCTAAACCCAAGTTATCTGAAGCAAATCACCACAAGGAAAGGGTGTTGTTAAACATGCTCAAATATTGTCATTAAAAAAACCAACAACAAACTAAGCAAGGGAATAGTGAAAGACAATTAAGTAATTTAGACAGCGATACAATGTAAATCCCTGCCCTTAGTCTAACCCAGAATGATGTTTGTGATTCACAGATGTAAATCTCTTAGAACACATTTATAAAACGGCATGTTTAATAATTTAATGTTTCAGTGCAGCCTGCAGTCCCCACCTATGAATTCCGCTGAGACATTACCACCAAATTAATTTTTTTCCGTAACTGGTACAACCACTGGATTTCAAACTTCACATGAGAAGATAAATAGGAAAATTAATCATCTGCCAACAACTCTTGCCTGCATACGGACACCAATCCATGCTATACAAAGAATATAGTGAAATAAAGCTACAGAAAGTC
>JAHREE010149816.1:0-17767 GCA_033628505.1 Tringa tobata | reverse complement strand
GGACATAGAATGATCATCTAGTCCAACTGCCTAGGACAAGGGCAGGAAGACTTCATGCAAATGGGGTCAGTAGGCAATTTCCCCCTCTGATCATCCTGTATTGCCCTAATGGGCCAGATCCCATGGCCCCAGGGAGGGATTTTTGTGGGCAAGTTGTTTTGGGGAGGGATTTGGTTTGGCTCTTATGGCTCACCCCACAGGTATGACTGTCAGCTCTCCAGCCTCCCTCACGTCATGCCTTATTGCTGAACTCATTTAAAGAAAATTAAAAACTAAAAAAAAAAAAAAGAAAGAAACCCAGGAGTTAATTGAGTCCTATAATTTTCTGAGGGCAAATGATTTTGACACTCAGGTCTCCATCTCTTTCTGGCGTGCGGATGCAGGATCTCTCACCGTGATGGGGACAGGTAACCCATCCTCTGGATTCCGGCAAAGAAATCTAGAGGGAGCCTAAGATCAAGGCATATACACTCAAAAAGACTTAAAAGATGTGGGTGACCCACTCACCTCTAGCAGCATTTCTTGCTAAAAATGCCTCCACACAGGGTTTTTGGAGGTTTAGGTTGCTCAGGCGGAAAGGGAAGGAAAAGAAAAAGGATAATTTCTTTCAAACTCAATGTTGCAGGTGATTAGTGCACAATATACCCCGGGCAGCTTTAGTATTTAACATGGAGGTGATAGTGAGAATTTATGAGAGCTCATGGACAATAACAGCTTTCCAGAGAGGCTTTGATTAAACATTATGGATCCACATTATGCAAATTTATTGCATGGTTAATATGACTCCAAAAGAACACAGTGGCACTTTAAAAAGCATTTAAAAGAAAAAAAAAAAAGAGCTAAAGACCACGGTGTTTCTCGGTGCTACAGAAAGGTTTTGATTCAGGATGGTTCAAGCTGCAGAAGAAGTCACGGAGCCGTCGATGTGCACAAGGGAGATGGGGAAATACAAGGAGGATTCATAAATTAAAGTAGCATCTTTTAAAGGCAGACAAATTCCAGCCCAGATATTTCACATTTCAATTGATGCTGGCATTAAATCAATTGCAAACACCTCTTCTTGAACAGTCTTGGGTGGTTTTTTTTAAAACCTGGCCCATTATCTGGTGTATCCGTAACGGTACGAGATGGAAATTTGATGCGTTTGCCAAATTCCACGTTTCCCCCAGAACCGTGGGGAGGGGGGTGGTGGTGTTTGTTTTCCTCCCTTCGACACTTTTGGGTGTCATTTGTCAACATCTTCTACAAAATAACATGATTTATGCCGGCAGGCTGATTGTGCGGCCTTCATTAACTTAGACAGATTTACTTGTTTTTTTAAAACTATGATTATTATAAAGCACATACTTATTTTCCTTCAGAAACCAAGGTTAGTGAGAAGACAGATCCCATCAACAGCTCTTTCTCCGTCAAACAGCAAAAGCACAAAAATAGCATGGATCAGAGACAGTGATCGACAACCAACCCTTCTTTCGCTGATGCAGCTCCAATTGCCTATTTCTGGTGCTAAAAAATGAAGTTTTGGTCAATGACCATGAAGCAGAAGCTCATGCAGGCAAAGGGCCTTAAGTTTTGGGAGTTTTCAGTGTATCACCTCTCTTCCCTCTTGCTCGGAGCAGCGAGGGGCTTAAAGGAACCTTCCCTGGCATAAATCAAAGCTTCTCCCAGCAAGCAAAAATCTTTCTCCTCCCTCCCAGCTCTGCCAAACTTTCCCTTTTAAACTATATATACTTTAAAAGATGTAACCCAGATAATAATTGTTGCTTGTACATCATTCAACGATGCCTTCTTTTATTTCTCTGGAGGATACTTACGGCGGCTGCTGCTGCTGTCGGTGCTGGTGAGAGGGCAGATTGGCAATGCATTAGATTTTTTAATAAAAATAGACATGGAGAATGGGTATCAAAGCTCATTTAGAGCAGGAGGGAGGATGGGGCAGAGCCAGAATTGTTAGGCATGAGTGGGGCAGTCGAGGTGCTATGACCACGGCATCTATGGTGCTTGGGAGGGGAGACATCACCTCCTGGAAGATGCTGATGGGGATCAGGGTGGGGTAGATGAGGCAGCAAACTCCATCCCCTGTATTTGGAAGGTCTTTGGCAGTGCTGGGGGTGATACTGAAGAGACAGAGCTCGCCTGAGTGCACTGCACTGATTTTTTGGGGCACGAGTGGCCAGCTCACGTCTGACCTCACCACAGAAAGTGTTTGCAGCAGAAACAACCTCTACCCCTTAGTTTGGCATGTCCTCTGATTTCTGCTTCCCCCACCTACTAGAGATGATCCACAGCTTCAATTTGGAATAAATAAAGTTTTAACTCTGTGACTCAGTTTCCCCACAGCCCATGAATCTTTCAAGCAGGGTCTAATGAGCCATCTCCCAGCCATCAACCACAGCACCCCAGTAACGGGACCTTGAAGTCCATGGGCTTAAACTCAAAAACTCACTCAAAAAAGCATTTTCAAAGCAGTCCAACCTGAGTAGAAGCAGAGATTATAGGAGCTGTAGCTGCAGGAGGATGAGGGCACCTGGGGCACCTTGGCATCCCCTCTCCATCCCAGGATAATGCAGGGCCTGGAGCTCATCCAAAACCCCTAGGTGGGTGATGAAGGACCCTGCGAGCTCCCACGGTAGGGGATGGTTGGCTGGGTACCACGCATGAGCTTCTTTGCGAGGAGTATTTAATGAGATGAACTCACTGAAAGCTTGACGAACTGGATTTAATGTGGTTTTAATTGTCCAGGGCTGTGTTTTCTTCCGGGTAGAAAGCAAATTGGAGCTGTAAGAAATGAGCTAATTGGAGCAGGGCAACATTTTTGTGATGTCGGAGATGCTTTTCTCCAGGACTCAGCCCCAGATGGTTGTGTTGTGTCACAGAGAAATAGGTGGGAATTATTTGTTTCCCACATCCAAACCTCCCCAGGTTTTGAGCTTTCAGACAGGTTTTCTCTCCCCCTTTTTCCTTTCAAGAGCAATTAAAACTGGGGAGCAGGAGGGTGGCATGCTGGGAGCTGCTCATTTTTCAATTTTACGGCATTTCAGCCAAAAAAAAAAAAAAAAAAAAAGATGAATTTTAGTAACAGTTGCAACTTCATAGTAGCTTTAATGCTGAAGTGTGAACCCATCCTCCTGCCTGCAACCAGCTGCCTGCAGGATCAGGCCCTGGACCCCACACCATCCCACCTAGAGGGTCCATCCTGCTTGGGCGATGGGGTGATGGTGACTCAGTGTCCCACCAATCTTCTGGCCCCGTGCAGGGCTACGTGATGTTGTGAAGAAATGCTTTTAGCTCTACATCAAAAAACTTTGTCCCCAGAGTTATAAAGGTCACCTGGGTCTGTCCTGCCAGGTCTTGGTGCCGCGGTGGCGTGGGACGGCTCCTGTAGGATGCTGATACGCTTTTCTTGCAGTACCTTTCACTTCTGTAGCAGCTTTTATCCAATAATCTCAAAAGCACTTTACAAGTTATAATTAATTAAGCTTCATAGACTCTTTGTTCAATTCCAGATTATTAATAAATTATACTTTATTATTTATAAATAGGTGCCACATAATTTTTCTCTCCCGCTATTACCCTGAACAGTCACTTAGCCGATATTAGCACAGTTTAATTCCAATTTGGCAAGTCTGCTCTTTAACCCTTTCAAGGCTGTTCATCTTTCCAGGGTTGTCGAAGAGCTGTAGGAAGAAGAAGGGGTACAAAGAGGGTCTGATTGTCCTCTCCAGTTTCTTGCTGATGCACTATATATAATTGCATTGCATGTTTTTACCAGAAGAGGTATTACTTATGCCCTTATCCACACCCAGCCAGAATTAGGCATATTATTTTTTTCCTCCTGATAACCCCTATATAATACCTAGTCCGGGAGCTTGTGCCCATTTCATTTTTCCTCCTCTAAGACACACCAAAGCTGCTTATCCGAACCGAGACACCAGAGCCCATTTCTGCTCTACACCCAAATCCTCTTGACCTCAGCAGCCGCCAGCTTAGTCTTGAAGCAACCCAAAACCCCCCCAAATTTCTTCCCTGAAAGCGGAGCGGCTGCTGCAGCAAGATTTGATTTCCCAGCCGACCTGGCAAGGCGAGAGGAAGACAGAGGGGAAGCAAAAGTGAGTTAAGAGAAATAAGCCATTGAGATGGTTTCTCCAAAGCACCATGTCCATTTACACGAGAAAAGCTGGCGAGGGATGTACTTAATGGCATTGAAAAGAGAGAGGGAGGCTCATCCCAGCTCCTGAAGTAAATAAAGGGGGAAAGGACACTATTAAAGGGCTATAATCTCCTACCAGAGATGCTTGGAAGAAGGGGAGAGGAGGGAAAAACAGCCTGGAGAAGCTTATGCACTGAGCTGACTGCTACAAGCCCTCCTATTTGCAGGTTTTTAGGTGGGCTGGAGGGGTTAAGCTGCTGATGGCTGAACTCAGCTGCCCTGGCAACCCACAGTATCTCCAACAACAACATTAAACTGGCCCATTCCAGCTTATGTATTAGGTTTTGGCTGGCGCTGCTCCCCCATTTCCCATGAAGGTCCAGGATGTGGATGGGAAAAGGCAGCAGGCTGCTCCTCGTCTATCAGTGGGACCCTAAAAAATCCCTCTGGACACGTTCGTTTGGGCTGCAGAGGGGCAGAAGGAGCCCAAGGGATGCTCTGCACCTTCTAGGTAGATTTACGTGGGGCTATAACCCAGTTTTGCTTAAAAAAACACCCCGATGTAGCAATGCCAAAGGCTCAGTGCATTCTTTACTACCTCTTGGCATCAGGCAAAGCAACAAAGACGTGCAAGGGAGAGGCACAACCTGAAATTTCTGCTGGGTTTTTTTTGCAAGCCTGAAAGCTTCAGAGTGGCCATGAGAGCTTTTGCTCGCCCTTTCCTTTGCTCCTCAAGCATTTGGAGGTAGCTGTGGGGAGCAGAGGCAGGAGCCAGGCACATCCAGCCTGGCAGAAGGATGCTGCAGCCTCTCTCTTGCCTGTCCTGCCTCCAAGGAGTCATTTCAAGGCTGCCCATCACACAGCCATCCATTCAACCCTGCATTTGGGGAGGAAAACGCTCATTTCGCTCTTTTCCCAGGGCATGAGATGGGTGAAAAAAACCTGGGTGAGGTTAATCCGTGGAGAGGGAGAGCTGCAAAGTGTAAAATGCCACACCAGAGAGAAACCCTGTGTTCGGCATCATGAGCTCTGGTAGCCATTTCCCCGAAACCAATTTTGGGGTAACATGTGCCTGGAAAAAGCATGAGGTTGAGCAGAGGCAGCTCAGTGCAAACCCTCCACTCCCTCCCACATCCACAAATCCCAACAGCCACCTGCCCCATCAAGTCCCAAATATCCTGAAAAATTCATATATTTCACCCCAGTTTAGTTTAACAATAAAAAGCAGTAAAAAAAAACAAGAGGGGGAAAAGAAATCAATCTTTAACTTCTCCATTTTCCAATTATTCTTGAATTAATACCAAGCCTGGAAATTAAGGAGGGAGAAGAGTTAAAAAAAAATCCCAAATGTATTTCTCGTTTCTAAACCAAATTATGTGCCTTCTGGAAGAGGCATCACCCACTGAGCTCATGGCAGGAGGATGCCAGACAGGGCTGCTTCTTTAATGTGTTTTTAACCAGCATTTTTGGAAGCTAAAGAGGTGGCATGGGGACATGATGGCACTGCATCTTGTAGGGAAACTGAGGCACAGAAGGGGATAGATTCTGCTTTTGTGTCCCTCTGGTGGGCTCCCTTTTGCAATGGGAATTTCAAAGCAGTGGGAATTTCAAAATGCTTGGAATTTCAAGTCTTTAAACTACCCATTGTGGCTTTGTGGTTTTACTTCCCGATGATGGGTTTGCTGATCTGAACCTGAATCCCACCTCCTCCTTGGGAGAAGACAAATCTCCCTGGGAAAGCCCCGCTGCCTCAGTTTCCCCATCTATAAAATGAGGATGAAGCTCTTTATCCTTGGCAAAGCATCTCCACCTCCTTTGGAAGGCAGGGCACACCTCTTTCTCCTTCTAAATTAAACCTGCACCCCTTGGAGTTGCCAGAAAAGTGCTCCTGAGGTTGGTTTTCCCCTTGGCTGAGCCAGAACAGGCTGGTTGGGAAGGATGCTGAGAGGGAAGCCAAGTACCGGTTGTCACTTCTCCCTGCTTTGATTCCCTTTTTTCTTTTGTTTTATTTGGGTATAATTAACAGCTTTGCCTAATACAGTATTAATTCATTGTGTCATTGCATTAATTAGCATTAAAGAGGTCCTTACATCACTGTCTGTAGCTGCAAGGAGACTGAATCTGGCAGCAAAGTCAGAGAAAGTTTTCCATATTCCCTATCATGGTGCAGCACAAGGGTGGAAGAAAAACATCCAGATGAGGCTTTTCCCAAAAAAAAAAAGCCATTTCCCTGCAGCAATGCAGCATCCCAATGGAAAGTCAGAAAATATCTCAAGGAGGTGGTTTACTTTCTCCCCATCAACACTTTTCTTCCCTTTAAGTGATTAGAGACACCGAAGCCCTGATGTTGTTAGCACGATGTTACCTAAACCCACCAAAGCTGGTAAATCCACTTAAGACTCTCCCTAACTTCCTCGGGGGCTGGAGCAGAAGTAAGATCTTTAGCAAGATCAACCCTTTTTTGGTATTTTTTGGCAGCAGAACCATTTTCACAAGGGCTTTTTTTTCCAGGTGACATCCCAGGAGATGCTCTGAGGCGCTTCTTTTACTTAGGGTGGGTTTATTACTCCTGGGTGCCTGACAAGCTGCTGAAAAAAAAAAAAAAGGCAAAATGCCCCAAAAATGGCTTAGAAAAAGGGTTAAGCTGGAGGTTTTGGAAAGAAAGGGGGTGGAAAGCCCTGGGGTGGTGTCCAGGTTTTATCAGCACTGGGAAAATTTGGGGATGACAGAAGTGATGGTAAATGGTACTGGTGGGAGGGCAGCAGGAAAACAGGAACAGCTAAAATGGGTCAAATGAAGCCAAATCTCCAATTTTCCACACACATTCCCCTGCATTTGAAGGATAAGGTTCTGAACCCAATCCCAGAATGATTTTTGATGGATATTTGGGATTCCAAACAGAGGCACAAAAATAATCTGGGATCTGCGGAGGGAAAATATCCTTCCCCATGGGAGATGCTCAGCCCTGGGGTCATAATTAGGGGTAAAATATTTATAGATGCTAAAAATCCTCTGGTTTCCCATAAGAGCCAATAAATAAATAAATTTGGAATAACTTTTAATACGATTACCTGAACTGACACTGGGAATTTAAACAGAGTAAAATCAATGTAATGCTAAGGCATCTTTCAGCTCTATTGACAGCACTGGCTGGTGATTTTTCCCCTTGAACTAGCAGAATAAAAACTAAAAGCTGCATTAGTTTTTTTTAATTAAGACTCCGGCATTATCAGGCTTTACAAGACAGAGCCAATGCACAGATGAATTACCATTTAATTAAGCTTTCCAAGAAACTTTTGAAGACTGCAGATTAAATGTGGGCTCTGATTTCTTGCAGTTTTTCTTTTTTTCCAGGCGAAGTTTTAATTGTTTTCCCGGAGTTTGATAAACAATAATAATAATACAAATCATTATCTGCAAGATATAGCTTGCTGATTTTCCATTTGCAGAGCATCCTGGATGTATAGATGTGTGTATATATATGTATGTGTGTATTAAGCAATGAAAGCTGTGGTGTATTTATGGCCCAGAAGAATCCAAGGAGTCAAACACAGGGATGAAAGGAGGATTTGGAGGAACTAAAATCCCTGCATATTGCTTGCATCAAATGTCTTTATTTCACCTGCTTTGCATTGAGATGCAGAAAGGGGACAGAGGAGTTGCCTGGACAGAATTACATCAATTTTCTCACGGGTTCACAGCAGCATGTGGTAAACTTTGGAGCTATTGATGGTGAGCAAAGCTCAGCTCAGGCAGCATCTAATGTCATTTGTCCCTGGAGGTGATTTCCTGATGGGGGTTTTTGGTTGCCAGGTTTTCCCTGCTCTTATTTTCCAGTGACTTTGATATTAATATGTGTGCTTCGGTGTCAGTCTTAGGGGAGTCATTATTTATTTGTTTAGGCCAGTGGGAAAATGACTTTCTAATCCCATTACTGGTCAAGTAAGAGCCGTTTAGATGTGGTGTTGGGGGATATGGTGTAGGGGAGAACTTTGTAGAGTGGGGTTAATGGTTGGACTCAATGATCCCAAGGATCTCTTCCAACCTAGATGATTCTATGATTCTAAGTGCAAGGGTGTCTGAGGGTCTGCAGAAATGCAGAGCAGGGAGATGGTAAGTCCACAGGGATCCCTTAAGCTTGTGCTGATGGGGTGGATGGATGGGGTTTCCCATGGAGGCCAATGTGCCAAGTGCTCCTAAACCCCTGGGAAAGTCTCTTCTTGACCTCAACAGCCCGAGTTCACCTTCACCCCTGAGCAGTGACCTTCATTTTAGAGATGAGGAGTTGATGCAGCACGAAAATGTTTGTTGGGGTGGAGCACAGGGCTTGTTAACTTATTTCTGCTGCATCATCGGTATCAAATCTCAGAAAGTCAAGTCTCTGTGTTTGTGGTTTTGGGGAAATAATAACCCCATGGATATAGGAAGAACAAACACATCTGTGGAGCACAGCTAAAGGCAACACACCACGGTGCTTGGACACCCATGTCACCTTGCCATGCCCTTCAGCGCCAGCCTGTGGTTTGGAAGGACATGAGGCAGTTAAAAGACATATTTGGTGAAGATTAGGGTTTTTTTTTAAGAAATCACAGGTCTCGGGCATGCAAACAGCCCCTCTTCAAGGTGCCCATCCTGACCTGCCCATCACTGCTACTCAAAACATGGGCAGAGCCTGGCAGCACCACCACTGCCTGCTCTCACCTAACATCAGATGAGATGGTCCACCTGCTCCATCTCGAAGGAGCTCCCTTTGAGTAGGGCCTGAATCACCCAAGTGAACCACCCAAAACCCACCCAAGGGACAGGATGGTTCCCACCATGAAGTTGTAGGGTCGTGATACCTTTTCAGGTCCTGCCCCAGCAGTGGAAATCACTCCAGCCAAGCTGAAAAGGAGACTTTGGAGGTGCCAGAAGGGATGTGCATTGTTTTGGGACATCCATGAGCACATCTCAACATACTTCCACAGCAGGAAAAGCCCTGAAGGAGGTTTGTGAGTGTAACCAGGCAGAAATAAAGGCTTAGACACCTGCTAGGAGGAGAGAGGCACTGAAACAGGATGGGATGATAAAGTGAGAGACCTGGTGGGTTGCTCTGTACAAATGAATCACCGTTTATACACTAGTAAATGCACTAATTTGCACTTATGCACAGCCCAAAGCCACTCCGTGCCCCACGCCAGCACCTCCCCTGTGTGCTCAGCCCCTTTATTTGGCTGGGTTTTTTTTGTAGCACAGCAAAGCATGGGAAAGCTCAGCCTGGCAGCTCCTGCATCACTCCATGGCCACTGGTAGGGTATAAAAGCAGGGGCTGGAGGCAAGAAGCGAATTTGCAAAGTGCTTCCCAGCTTGCTGTGATTTGCATGTCTCAATTCGTTTGATTTCCAATGTCTTCCCTGTTTATGAGCTGCTCCACACCTCGCTTGGGTCCCCAGGAAGATGAGAAATCCCAGCCCTGTGTCAGATGCACAAGCGCAAACAATTTTGGGGGGCTAACCCTTAAACAGGATTTTTTTTTATTATTATTATTATTATTTTTGCCAAAAAAAAAAGATGTAGCTTTGCCCACCAAATCCGAGCTGGAGCATCTGCCTGGGGCTGGCACCAACGCTGCGGCTCCAGTGCCATCTCATGGGTACGCTGGGATGCTGCAGCCCTGCACAGTGCAGGGATGGATGGATGGATGGATGGATGGGTGGATGGATGGATGGATGCTTTCAATCCTCATCCAGACCCTCTTGCAGCAGCAGTGCCTGTCTGGAGCAGAGCAGGTGTGTGTGACAGTGTGGGGGACACCTCTATTTGAAGGTGGTGGCACCAGAGGAGAAGAAGCACACAGTCACACCAGGACTTTCTGCACCCAGGGGAAAAAAAAAAAAAAAAAGGAAAATCATAAAAAATGGCTGATTTTCCCCAAGATATGGGGGAGCCAGAAAGGGATGGGAGCATTCCACTGGAGCATCACAGCACCCTGCCATCACTGCAAGCATCCACACATTGCACGGGGCTGAAGAAAAACGCCTGGGCTGGATTTTCTCTTACAGAAACAAAAAATAAAAGAGGAGCTTGGCTTTAAAAAAGGTGCAAAAAAAAATATATTTTAAGGCTCTTTTTGCAAAGCCACTGCGGAATTAACCGGGGATGATGTTTGAGCTTGCAGACGTGTCTCTCGGGCTGTGCAGGCAGACCTGGAGATGGCAGTGCAGCCCTTCAGATGAAGAACCTCCAGCCCAAGCCCCTCTCCTAGGAGACCCCAGGAATAAGCCCCCATGGCCAAAACCTTAATTTCCTCCAAAGTTGTTTTTTTTCTTTTCCCCCATCCCCTGTGGCTGCCAGAATGAAAACTTTGCTGAGTTGTGGGGGTTTTTTCACACCTGGAAATAACACATCAGGTTTGGGGGGACGAGCTGCTAAAAAGATCTTCAAACCTCTTCCCACCGACCTCTGCACAACCCCGATGAAGTCAAATGAAGCCATCCCAACTGAATATTAGACTGCAAAATATCTATACAAATTGCCACGGGGAAGCCATCAATGCCAAAAAATGCCTTTGGGATCTTGTACAACACAGCTATGCTCAGCAAATGATTTAATATAATAATTTTTAAATCCTGGGCAGCGATTTGGCCAAGTTTTTTTATATTTTTTTTTTTTAATGGACTCTAGTTCTATTTCATTTCCCAGGGCAAAGCTTAATTTTCTGAGTTTCTAGACTTTAAAGGTACATTTGAGCCCCACTCCTCATCCCCCTTGGAAAGCCCTGAAGGGGCAGGAGGAATTAAACCATTGAAGGGCTTCCCTAATACCAAACAGACATATATCAAGCCCATCAAATAAAGTCATGTTTTTCATCTCACCCTTTTTGTCCCAAAGTGAGATGGGTCGGCATCAATATTCTCCAGAGCATCATTTAATTTGCAATTTTTATTTTCTTTCTGGATTTGAAAATGGAGACTTTCCAGCATGCTCATGGGCCAGGGGGGAAATTGTTCCCAGAGCCATAGGGTAGTGTAGCCCATAGGATGCTGATATTGGGACCTGTGATGGGCTTTCCTGGGGCAGCTGGGATGGGGAGAGAGGAGCACTCACCATCCAGGCTAGCAACTCATAATCCCTAAACCCTAAAATCCCAAATTAATGCACATCATCATCAATAGAACACACAAACTCCATCCGTGTTGGTGCAGCCAGACCTCTGTATTGACCTGGAAACAGCTCGAGCTCAGTGCCTCAGTTTCCCCACCTGGAAAATAAGGCTGGTAATGACGGGTAATGCAATAAACTCATGCGGAGGCACGCTGCATCGCCTGCAAGGATAACAGCTAACATTATAAAACCATTACCAAAAAAAATCTCATTTGGGGCTGCTTAGGAGAGGGTTGAGCTCTCACTGCTTCGGGGCTGGAGGGATGTGAGCTTGCCCTGGGCTCTAATGCATCTTTTCTTCCTTTTTTTTTTCCTTTTTTTTTTTCTTTTTCTTTTTTTTCCCAAGAAGAAAAGCAGAGGGGAAACTGGTTAAAAAAATATAAGAAGTTGTCTTTTTTGCTGCTGGCTTTAGTGGAGAGGTTTCGTGTTGTTTTACATCAGGAGAAACCCAGCCCCAGTGTTTCCAGCCCCAGCTTGTCTGCAGCTCTGTCCAGGGTTGACACATCATAATGTGAAAATCCAACAAAGTGGGAATGTCCAGCCACGTTTTTTTCTCCAGGAATAGAGAGAAAATAGGATTTCAAGGTGTTTGCAAAGGGATTCCCTCTAACATCAGGCTGAAAGAACAGTTATCACCCGAAAGAGGAGGTTCATTGACCCAATGGAGAAGCCTTCTTCTGCATTAGCAGCTGGGGGTGAGGGACCAGCATCATGGGGGTTTTTTTTTGTACCCTAGACATCTAAGTCCCCTGGTGTGATCTCAAGCTCATAGGAACTGTGTGCACGTTCTGAAATCACCTGTACACAGGGAAATACCACACTCTGTATGGGATGGGGTCCTGCTGCTGCCTTTGGCTCCACTCCAGCTGGAGCAAACATGTCCCTAAAGGTCTCTGAAGGTGACCTGCCTTGACCTCCTGTCAAGCAACGTATTATTTATCCCCCCCAGCGTTTCTCAAAGGAGATGGAGGGGTGGTAGAAAACAGTCCCTCCACTTAGGTCAGCCCACCAAGGACAAGATTTAATGGCAGTCCTGATGCTAAGCCTCCAGATCCTCCTCAATTTCTCCCTCTGCTCCCCACGGCATGGTCCATGAGAGCCTGAGAGCGGGCAGTGAGGGCTTCCTGAAGAAGACCACATTTACTTTGATATCATTTGCTGCCAAGGATCGTGTTTTATCTTCTGATAGCTGGGATGTTTGGAGGCAGCGAGGTATTGCCTGCCCACCAGATGTGGACTCCCTTTTCTCCCTGCTGGCAAAACAGCCTCTGAGGAAGCCACCACCACTATCAGGCTGTAGACCTGGCCAAGAAACTTGATCTGAAGAAGAAATGCAAAAGAGTGAAGTCAAGGAAAATTAAATAAATGTTCTCCAGTCTCTGGTTGGGCTGCTTCTTGGAGATGATAGAGTAGCCAAGGGGGGAAAGTGGCATCCTGCTCTTTCTGAAAGCCACACAAACCCACCCCATGAACCACGCAGTTGCACGTAGGTGCAACCCCATCAGCAGAGAGAGTGCTGCTGCTTTTGGGCCATCTGGTTGCCATCAGCCTCTCCAAGCTCGCTGTCACACACATGGTCCCTTGAGCCAAGGCAATTGGCAGTACATCAGTGCTGGTGTCAACAGCCCCTCAACTGCCCTTCCTCCCTCTGTGAGGACCATGATGGAGGGGTTTGTCTTGCTTTATTCACCTGCTGTGGGAATACAGGAATAGCCAGGATGCTACAGAAGCAAGAGATGAAGGCATGGACCCAGGTCCAGCTTCTGGTACATGGATTGGGATGAAGCCAGCTCCTGGTACATGGATTGGGATGAAGCTAGTGAGTAGGTGAGCAACCAGGACCAGGAGGAGAATGCCACTGGTTTGCACTGGGAAATGAAAGCTCAGGTCTTGCAGGCAGCTGGCCCTGAAGAGCTGGAGAGCATCTCATCGGTGCCATGTCTTCCTCAAAAAGGGATTTGAAAACCATGTGGAAGCCTAGGAGAAAGCCAAAAAAAAGTCCCTAACATAGCACTTTCTGTTCTCCACTTTGAAAGCAGAGGCTTCTGCCCCTCTTTGCAAAACCCCGGTAGTGAGCAATGTTCAGCATCAGCCTCAAGTTCCTCATTTCTTGCTTTGAAAGTCATCGTATCACATGTGAGCCAATAAATCTCCTGAATTAAAAGACAAGAAGTTAAATCCAGGAAAGCCGGAAGTTTCTGTTGCATTCAGCTGCTGGAGCTTGGAAATTACACGCACGGACTTTTTTCCTGGCATAAACACTAAAGAAAATACAATTAAAAAATAAAATCTTCTTTGACTTGCAAAAATCAGCCCTCTGCTTGGCAAAACAGAGACGGTTAATGAATTCTCTCTCCAATAACGTTTACTGGTTGGGGTAAACTTCCTTCTGGCTAATTACTGAAGTCAAATTAATTCATTCGCAGCCATGGCCATGTTTAGTCCAGCAAATAAGCCTGGTCTAAAGCAAAGATGACTCTCAGCAGCTTCTGTCGAGGTCCTGATCTGCTCGTGGTGTGAATCCAGTGCTCCTGGTTCAGACGGGGAACATCCGCGCAGGGAGTTCATCGGGGAGGGCAATTCTGCTTTCAATTAACTCCTTCCCTTAATTCAAATGAAGTTCTTTATATAGAAAAAGACTTAACTCTTCATGCGTGTTTTTCCTCCCTTTAAAAGTGAATATTTTGCATAGCTATTAAGACACAAATATATATAAATATAGACACATGCATATGTACTCTCAGGCAGATATACATATATATACACATACGCAGAATGACTCTTTAGGAGAGAATTGCAATTTGAAGTGACACAAGCACAGGTGGAGGAAAAACTAGTCCTGGCAGAAATATACATTTCATGAATGAAAGGGCTTGTTTCATATTAAGCCAGGAGAAATTCCCTGGCTTCGGTTTGCAAATGCCTTTTGCAGTTCCCATTCCTCTGACGTTCTTGGTTGCAAAAAAACCCCTCAAGGTCAGCATTTCCATGGGATGCACAATCACTCTCCCACCTGGGGGAAGGCTCTTTGACACTGCTGCAGTGCTCAGAAAGGTTGTCATCCAGATTTTGGCTGGTTTTGGATCAATCTTCCTCCTTTTGCAGCTACTCCTGGGTTTCTTTCCAGTCCCTGCAGCATGGCAGATGCTCGGTGATCCCAACATCTCTGTGTGTCTTCTCCATCCCCAGGGGCCAAATGCTTTCACCTCTTCTGGCTCTGCTTGGAAGGGAGTAAATATTAGACCCATCACAGTCCCCACCGACAGCCTGACCTGAACTGAACCCCAGCGAGAGCTAAAAATCTCCTTCTCCACATCTTTTGGGGTATATTTTTGCTCTTTCTTACACTGGTATAGAGGTTAATCATATTACAGACAGCGGAGGTGCACCTATGCATGACCAGAATAAAGGATTTAGGCTTTAATTAAGGGGGTGATGCATAGCAACGGCCTCCAGCAGCCCGTGGGCTTTTCGTTACACTAATTAATTTGCTTGCTTTGGGGCTCTACTGTAAGCCCCCGAGATGTGAAGGGGAGAAAATGCAGGCTGTAAATCAGACGTCCCAGCACCCAGCACCTTCTGCTTTATTTCAAAGCTCTGCTTTGCATCGCGTTGCCCTCCTGCCTTCCCACCGGAGCCGTGCAGGGGTTTGAACTCAGACCTCTCCAGCTCCTTAACGACCCACGGTTTTCCTAAAAAAAAGTCCTTTTTTCTTTTCTTTTTTTTTTTTTTTGCAAGGCAATATCCTCATGTTACAACTGGCTCCAAGTGGGCAGCGCATGAATTTCCCAAGAGCAACCCCCAGCCCAGAGCTTACCTCCGTCTTTGCAGGGGAAAGCTGTAAGGACCAGGATCATTTCTCTCTCCTGTTTCCCAGGAATGAAAAAGCCCCCCAGAAAGGTTTTTTTGGGGGAGGTTTGGTTCTTTTTCTGCTGTTTGGAAAAGCAGAATGTTGGAATGAAGGCTCTCCTGGAGGTACGAAGACCTGGATGCAAAAGTATGTCTTTGGTGGGACTTGGGTTGATGTTCAAATGGTTTTAGGGCCTCCGAGGTGCTGGCTGAGATGTCTGGGTAGGGTTTCCCAGGGTTTTTACTCAGATCTGATGCAGAAAGTGGTCAGATCCAGATGATGAGAGGAGAAATGCTCAGCATCCTGCTCCTGCCATCACCCATGCAGCAGTCATTGTGGGTTTGGAGACACCTCTGTGGACCAGAAAATACTGCAAATCCTCCAGGGATCTGTCCCCCCCTTTCCTACATCAAATCCAGAAGCTTTGCTAACAAAAAGCCCTTTTTTTCCCTCCCATTTGCTTGCAGGGGAAGGTTTTGCTCCTGCTCCCAGTAGCTCCAGCCACATGCGATACGCTTGGAGGAGGAAACAACCCAGATGGTGCTGATGGAGAACATGGCATTACCTTGGGGGAAAAAAGCCACCTGCATTGAGAAAAACTGAGCTAGAACAGGCTAAAGACAGGCTTCTGCCTAAGGAATGGTGCAGGGCATCAAGGTGGGACTTAGATCCCCTGATTTGTGGGAAAAACTCTTGAACTTTCCATATTTCACTCTCCTTTGGCTTAGGACTAAGAGCAGGCTCTTACCTTGTGAGGACAACTCCATGCCAAGCACCCCACCCACCAGTGGCCATTAATCCCAGCTTAAAGAAAGTCTAATTCCCCTGCTCTTTATTTGTAGCAGGGTACATGGTAGGACAAAAAACTTAGGGATGTAGATATAAAAAAAAAAAAAAAAAAAAAAAAGAAAAGAAAAAAAGAGATCATATGGAAGCAATTAGCAGCAACTTCATTCAAAAAAACATTAAGGTGCTTGTAGCATTAAGGCTCAAGTGATCTGTACTCTGGGACCATAATTCACCGACACTTAATAGCATTTACCCTGCAGATGTACTTTTTATGCAGAAATATCAGCTTACTGCTTTGAAAAATTAACCTATTGAAGGCTGTCAAGCTGTGGACACGCTCCTGGGTGTATTAGATGTTGGGCTTTTAGCTACAGGCTGGGGGAGAGATGTGTTAATTGGGGAAGGTGGTATTTAATTGGGGAAAGGGGTATTTTAACGCAGCGGCAAGAGGAGGAGGTTGCACCCTTTGTCTGACAAGAAAGGAAATTTCCCCTTGTTGGAAGATTCACGGTGATTTGGGCAGGGATTGGAGAAGGGAAAACTTTTCCAGCCTTGGGAAAGGGGGAGAGGAAGATTTGGAAGGTAATGGATGTGATGTCTTTGGGGAGATGCTTTCCATGCGGCACCTCTGCTTATGGAACACCATACAGAGCAAGAGCAGTCATAAATATTAACAGGATTTGAAACGGTTTGGTGATTTTAATGAAAAAAATGGCATTTTGCTCCCCAAAACACAGCTTTACTGGTTTAGACTTTTTCTCCTACCCCAGTGCAGGGCTGCAATAAATACTGGGCTTTCCTATGGGGCAGTAATTGTAATTTCTGACCTGGTTTATAGCAGGGAGCGCTGGGCTGCTTCTTCAGAGAGGGATGCATTTGGATTTATCCTGCAAAGCATTATTTGGTGATAAATTATTACCTGCCATCTGAGGGCGAAAGAGGTGGGGATGCTCCAAGCCCCCTGCAGAGACCAGTGGGATCCACCGAGGGCTGGAAGCGTGGTCAGGTCTCAGCTGAGAAATTCTGGATGCTGCCCAGATGGAGAGGCAGGATGAGGCCAAAGAACTTTGCTGTCCCTTGAACTGCTGGAGTCGATGGTGAGGCAAAAAAAAAAAAAAAATAGGAAGGAAAAGGAGTTTTTTAGCTTATTATCTCAATGATAATGTAACAGAGAATTATTTTTTCCACTCTAACTTGTCCAAGCTAAGGAGGAAAGTGCTCCCCTGGTCCATGGGGAGACCAGGCATTTTGGGATAGGGATTCTGGAGGGGAACAGTAAGGCTGGAATCTAACTCCTTTCCTCGAGGCCCTTTTGATGGTGGTGGTGCCAATTGACACCGGGGGCAGATCCGGCCCTTGTCACGCCAAACCCTTGGCATTGGGCTATTTTTCCGCTCCACACCCCGACTCCCAGCTTTGGGAACAGGAACGGCCGAAAAGTTTCCAGCACCACTCCCTGCCTGCTCAAAGGGTATCACAAAAAATAAAAAAAAAATTAAAAAAAGCCTATAAAATGGATTTAGGGGGTCTTGTGATGTGCCAGTGTTAAATTTGGGGGTTGTTTTATATCGTATCTTGGGGGAGAGACCCGGTTCCCCAGGTAGCAGCAGGATGCACGAGAACCAGCACTAGCCCAAGGCAAGGAAAATAACATTTTCCAGACCCCGACCTCCTCCTCTCTCCTCTTTTTAGGGTGAAAACCTTATTTTTTTAAACATATATATCTGTGTAAATGTGATCACTTTACTTGGCACGGCCATTGCCATCATCTCAACTGAAGCCTGTAGGAAACAGCTCTATAAATAAACTCGTACCTCCACCCAAGCCGTCCCAAA
>JAHREE010149812.1:0-12192 GCA_033628505.1 Tringa tobata | reverse complement strand
CGGGAGGAAGGGAAGGGCTCAGGGCTCCGGCTCCGGGGCAAGGAGTTCCCGGGATGGCAGCCATCAAGGGAGAGGGGGAGAACTCCTCAGCAAACTTTCTAATTTCTACTGAACGTGACGTTCATGGTATGAAATAACCCTGGTGGCAGCTCGGGTCAAGTGCCCGGGACTCGCTCCTCCTCATCCCTGCACCTGGGGAGCTGGAAAACACCGAGACCTTGAAACCTGCACCCCAGAGCTGGCTGTAAAGTAAGTATTTTCACAAATTCAGACACTAGAGTCTTCTAAAAGCGCAGTTTTCCCCAGCATTAGAAAAGGCATTAATCCTGTGTCTCTCAAACCAGCACACCACGCTGGAAGGGGGATGGGGAAAACCTGTCCCAGCTCTGCCCAGGCTCAGCCACCCCAAATATGCGGCTGTAGGACATGGTCCACGCGAGAGGTGCAGCAAACCCTTCATGAAAACCTTTCCTGCAGACCGAAGGTGACACACAGTCCCCACAGGGGTGGCACATTTGCCCCCCAGCACCCGCGGTGGCCTCCTGCCTTCCCAGGCTCTGCCATGCACCGTGGAGGCCATGGGGTTGAAGCACAGCAGGTCATTTTGGGGGCAGGTTTAGCACCCAGAAAGGCCCATTTGCAACTGAAAACATACACAAAACCCAGTGCTTTTCAAAGCTTTGTGGCAACTGTGATGTTCCCACTGAGCATATCCAGCCCCGACGCAATCTGTTGCTGTCTGCCTCCCATCCCTGCCAAAACAGCATCTTCCTCGCTAATGATGGAGAGAGATATTTATTCACCTGTGGACTCTTCACAGCTGCAGGCAAGCATTTATTTGACAGCTGCCATGCTCCTCTGGAGGTTTCCTGGTCGGCAACGTAGGATGTTGCTGGCCCGGGGGGGGGGGTGTTTAAATGAAGCATCTTCCCATCTCACCTCAAATCAAGTCTGGGGCTCTGTTTCCTTCTCAACACCTCTTTGTGAGATCGGACGGGATCTCTGGAGATCCTGCAGAGCCTGGAAAGGGGCCAGCCAAGTGGGTTTTATTTAAGGAAGGACATGTGGCTACACGGAGAAATTACAGCCCGGGAATTGTGAGAGGCTCTGCCGAGATCAGGTGGCCGGGGTCTTGGGGACACGGGAGAGACCAGGAGGTTTGGGGAAAGGGCATTTGAGGCCTTTCTCACCCCTGGAGGCAGCGTTTGCCAAGGCAGGAGCTCAGCCCAGGGAGGGTGAAGGATGCTCATGGGGGGCAAATGGGGCAGGCTGTGGTGTGGTGGTGGCAACGCCGACCTGGAGGGGACATGGTGCCCCAGCACCTCTGGGACAGCCCGTGATACACCCATCTTCTGCTGTTCCTCACCTTCCTCCTCTGTCTCCGCTCCGTGGCCATGTCCAGAGCCTGGATGCTTCATCAAGCAGGGAAAAAAGCAATTATTTCTCCCCCAGGGGTTATTTCCAGGCATTACAGACATTGGTAGGGTTTCCACCCTCTAGCAAGGTTTTCCACCCCGGTGCCAAGGGTTTGCAGCCTTGGGTTTGTAGAGCAAACCAAACCTCTGAAAAGCAATACTGGATTTCAGGACAAGATTTTATTGGCAAAACCCTCATTAGTTCCAGGACAACGAGTCCCCAGTGATGACAGGTGTGCCCCACTGCTTGCAAACCATCCTGTCCCTCCGGTGCAAAGCCCCTGGGAGAGCTGCAGAGCTCCCCCGAGATGGCATGGGAAGGGTGATGGACTGTCCTCCCTGGCACCGAGAGCAGCTGAAGGAACAGGCTCGAGAGAAAGGGAAATGTTTTGGAAATCAGGGGAGGATCCGTGGCATGAGACCATCGGGGGGGTCTCACCTAAGGAGCTGTGGGGTTTTTCTGTCTCTCTATTTGCTTCTCCTACTCCCAGAACACCTCCTGGGGGTTGTGTCTGGGCATCTTTCCATAAGGGAAACAATTTTGTAAACCAAGGAAGGTGGGAAAAATAACCAGCAGTAAATCCCTTCAGTTTGCATTCCAGTGCCAAACGAAAAATGCCAGATGTCCTTTATGAAATGGTATTTGTGTTTCCTACCCAGTCCTGGGGCAGGAGAGGTGGAGAAGCTCTCTTCCCTTTGCCTAAAACACTGACCATAGAGCTTCTGGGAGGGCGAGACACCCTCACAGGGATCCACGAGATCCACCAGCACCAAGAGAAGGGAGAGCCTTTCCCAACGGCCGTTCACAACCACCCTCTGAGGATGCCAGACCCAGAACCTACAAAATCCTTTTCATTGTGTTTCTGGGACTGTAGCCGTGGAGCTGCACCACCACCACCATCCTCGGGGAGGTACTTCCCCCCCAGACGCCATCCTTGTCACGCTGTAAAGTCTTGGGTCGCCAGGTTGAAGACGTTGCTCTCCATGGATGACTGCCACTTGCCCCAGTTCCTCTTGATCTCAGCCTGGACCTGAAATGACACCACGGATGGATGCTGGTACCCAGGGGCACCCAGGGGCACCCACCAGAGGGGCTGGAGCTGCACTCGGGGCTCCACAAGGGATTTGGGGTGACAGAAGGTGGGGACCCCCATGGTTGTATGTACACCGAGCTCATTGGAGTGCATCCTTGGGGGTGTCTGTGTGACCATGTGTGTGGCTGTGGTGCCTGGGGGGTGGGTGTTGGGGTGGACACGCACCTCTCCATTCAGGAAGCAGTACAGCAGAGCCACCAGGAAGCCCTGGGAAGGACAGAAAGAGCAAATGTCACCCAAGGAAAGGGGCTGGACGCCTCCGTGTTTATCTGCTGCCTGGGTTTAGCATCCTCCCACAGCTCTTACCCCATCCCACAGGGGGAAGGTGTATGGGGTCAGTGCAAGTTCACAATTCACAACCCTTGTGCTTTCTCCCTGGTGCTTGAGGGGCACCTGGGACATCGTCCCCTCCCAGAAGAGTGCAAAGCCCCATCAGCGTGTCCCAGGGTCCCCTGGTGTGATCTTGGGATGGGACAGGACAGGTGGGGATTTTTCCTCCCCGTCTCCCCCAGTCTGTACCTGGTAGGAGCCGAGGACCAGCTCGAAGTAGAGCCGGGCGTCCACACCGATGTGCTCGGGGAAGAGCGCGAACACCACGTAGTGCACCCCAAAGAGAGGGATAAGGAGCAGCGTGGACTTCGTCAACCTCCTGTGGAGAGTGGTGGCATGAGCAGGGGGCCTGGGTGCCAGTGGTGGTCCTGCTGCCCTGTGAGACAAGCCCTTCCCAAGAGCTTGGACTTAACCCAAAACAGGTTTTCCATGAAAGGCAGACCTTGGAGGCTCCAAGGATGGTCCTCCTCTGTCCTCCTCCAGGGAAGGGTCCCTGCTGCGCTGGGTCCACCCAGAAACCGGGGTGAGGGGACCCCCCTCCCTTGCCCGAGCTAGCCCTTACATGTACTGCTGCTTGTAGTTTTTGCTGATGTCCGGGGACCGGATCTTCTGCGCTAACATCCTGGTGACATTGAGGAAGATGAGGAAGTTCACCTGCCACGGGAATCCACGTCTCAGGCTCTGCACAGACCCCTGGTTGGGTCTCCCTGTCCCTATGGGACTCCCAGTTCTAGGGTTGGGATGCCCAGGGGACCTACTCACAAATATGGCCAGGAGGATGGGAGCCTTGATCACCCACCAGTACAGGCTGGTGTAGTCATCCCAGCACCTGTGGGAGAGGAGAATGGCTCTGCCACCCAACTTGCACCCTTTTAGCCCAGGTCTCACCCCACTTTCCCCCCTCTTTCCAGCACCCTGCCCCATTTGCACAACACCTCTTGCAATAGGACCCCACCACAGCGTGGGCCCCACCAGAAAATAGAAATAGCTTTAAAACAAAGTGCTGCCCCACTTCTTCCCTCCTGAGCCTCCCATGCAAGAGGCTTGTCCCCCACGACCTTCATGTGGGATGTATGGCCAGGCTGGCCTGGAGAAAGAAGAGGGGTGGCTGATCTTACCCATGGTTGTCGTACTGCAGCCTGGTGACCACCCAGACACAGACTGTCAGCATGGGGACGCCTGCAAGGACAGGACCCAGGCAGGGATGTGGAGCCACCCTAGGCCTCTGGGGAGCCCTTGTACCTCCCCTCCATCCCTTATCCCCCAAAACATGTGTCTAGGTGAGGTATGAGGCCCTGGAGGTTGCAGGAAGGTGGCAGCCTTTCCCCTTTCTCCAGGTTTCAAAAGCAGATGGTGCCCACTGATGGTGATGTTTTGTGTCACCTCCTGGCCACCCACTTGCCACTTTCTGTGCTCAACCTGGGCACCTGAGACGGGTGTTTCCAGCCCTGGATGTGTGTGGGAAGAAGGAAGGACCTGTCTCTGTCCTATCCTGACCACGTTCAGGATGGGTGGGCAGCAGATGCTGCTGAAAAGCTCTTTGGTTGGTGTTAGGAGGAGTTTTTGAGTGATTTTTCACACAGGCCATGAGGGCAAGGACCATGCTGTCTGACCAAGCATGAGGCTATGCAGAGAGATGCTGGGGTGGGGGGCCATGCTGTGAGCAGCCATGGGGACCATCGTGCCTGTGGACGCCTGGCCAGGTGGACCTCAGAGCAGGCAATCCCCCAAAGTGGTGCCTACCCCCGGTCTGTGTCAATGGGACCTCACTGGAGGGGGGTGGGTGTGCTGGGGGGCCCCGCACTCACCCCAGCCGATGAGGATGTACCACCAGATGTACCTCTTGTCGGAGGTGAAGGTGAGCAGCAGGAGGGTCTGCAGGTACATGCCCTCCACCAGCAGCCAGTAGAAGTTGGCCAGGACGGAGTACTGGAAGAAGGCGATGGCTGCTTTGCAGTTCACCTGTGAGGATGAGGAGGGAGAAAGGCTCAGGAGTGTGGGCTGGTGTCAGACCATGTCCTGGGGGCACAAGGGATGGGCAGCCTCTCTGTCCATCTGCTCAAGGAGACCTGTGATGGCCCTTCGGTGCAGCCCCAGGGATTTTCTACTCTGCCTGCACAGCATGGACAGATGGACGGGCTGTTACTGCAGGACCTTTAAGAAACGTGTGTCTGTGATGTCCACAGCCCTGTGTCTGAGCTGCACACAGGGGTTTCTACTTCTGTTGACACTCCCAAATCTGCACAACCGGAGGTGCCAGTTCTGTTTGCAGGTACACGGGGCCATGCAGAGCCTTAGCCCTGCTGGGACACCCTCTGAGACCAGGGAGAGCTTTGAGGGCAGAACATGTTCGCTGCAGGCAGGCCCCGTGCAAAGATGCTGTTGTGAACCTCCTGAAGTCCACCCAAGCCAACCTTTCTTCCCTAGGTTCACAGCCTCTTTCTCTCTCCTCTTTTCAGTGCTAACTCCACCACAAAGCCGCCCAGACCGCTCCAGATCAGCTCCTGCACCATGTCTGGGTTGGGACTTGGCATCTTACCGTTGACATCGTGCAGTGGTCGACAGACTCATCCGAGAAGAGGACGGCGTCCTTGATGAACACGGCAGCCCCACGCAGTATGAAGGAGGTGAAGAAGTGGATGTGGATGGAGTTCCTGGTGCAATGAAGCTTCCTATGGAAGGAAGAGATGTGCTGTGACCAGGGAGGAGCAGGGAGAGCAGATGGGCAGAGAAGCTTCTCCTTTGGGAGCCGCTTCCCTGGCTGGACCCCAGCTCAGGGAACCACGTCTTGGTGGTGGTCAAGCACAAAGGTTTTCCTGCTCTGAAATCATGAAGGACAAGGTTGTGCTGTGCTCGGAGCTGCTGCCTGGGGACGAGGTGTGCTGGGGCACATCCTCCAGCCGCCTCCGGAGAGCATCCTTCCGCAGCACAGCGAGATCTGCAAAGACAAAGCTGGAAGGGACAACCTGAGGGTTTAAAGTCTTTGTCTCAGCAGGAAAGGACAACGCTGCTGTTTGTCTCATGCCTCCCTGGTTATCTGTGTTGGCAGGGATGGACCCTGGCTGCTCTGTGAAGGAAGAGACTGAGAGCATCCAGTGATGCTCATGATTTACACACTTTCCTCCAGCCCACAGCTCAGCCAGCACTGAGACCTACCTGAAGCAGGAGAAGATGCCGATGGCCAGGAACAGGGCTGCCAGGGACGTGGAGTAGCCACAGGTGTAAAGAATCTTCATGGTGACAAAATAGCCTTTCTGGAAGGGAAAGCACCAGCGGAGTGAGGCAGCATGGGCTGGGAGGGGGTGGTCTGCGATGGGCAGGGTGATGGTCCAGCCCTTGCACCCAGCCAAGCTCAGATCCCTCCAGGCAGCCCAGCAAGGAGGATGAAGCTAAGGAGACATCTTCTTCATGTTTCATTGCCCAGCGTGGGGTAGGGTGGTGCAAGGGAGGGTGCCCCATGGCCCTGGGGGGACTGACTTGCCTTGGCCTCGGTGTCGTTGTTGCTGCCAACGGTCTCCAGCTGGCAGGCGTTGTAGTAGGGGGGGCTGGGGAAGCTCCATCCCGACTCCGTGCAGTTCCTCTGGATCAGCACTACAGCAAGAAGAAGGGGCATCAGGAGAGCCACGGGCATCGCCTCGACATCCGCGCCCCCAAAATGTCTGGGGATGGCACTGTGCCCTCGGGGGAGGAAGCCCAGATCCCAGCACCAGCATCCCGGCTGTGACAGCAGCCTGGGACCCGGGTGGCCTGGCTGTCCCATCCCTCCCACCCGCATCACATCCCTGCCCTCCGGTGCTGTGCCTGGAGGTGCCAGGGAATTTTAGGTCAGGATGTGAAAGCAAGCATGAATCCTCACGGTGGGAGGGAATTAAGGCTAAAAGGGGGCTTTTTCATCCTGCAAGGGCTTCATCAAGCCGCTCCTGAGCTGTTTCTGCCCTAAAGCAAGCATTTACCAACCCTCCATTGCCTTTGCCCAGCCGAGGAAGGGCTCGGATGCTGCGGGAGCCGGTCGGGGGCTCTCCTTCACACTCCACTGCCCCCGAGATGGATGGAGGCAGCGGCTTCCCCGGCAGCAGCACCCATCCCAGTAGAGTGCCCAGTCTTGAAATAATCATGCTCTTACACTGCGTTTTTCATCCGCGTGGCTCGGAGTGGTACCGAGCACGTCAAGAGCATCAGGCTGATGTGAGGATGGAGAAAGGAGGGCACGGAACAGCTCGGGGACTTTCCTGGTGTCACCCAGTTGGAGGATGAGGTCCCCAGGTGCTCTACCCACAGAGAATGCTCGGTACTGGGTGATGAAAGGGTTTTGGGACTCCCCTGGATGTGGCAGAACCCTGCTTTTGGCCATCCCCTGCTTGGATTGCAATATACGCCAAGCTTTTGGAGGAGCTGTGGGAGTGGAGGGGAAGGTCTGGGGTGGCAGAAGGACCCCAGGCAGGCAGGATGGATTCAGAGCACCGCACCTTTGGACTTCTTGAAGACGTGGAGGATGTCGGGGCAGGCGACGGCTCGGGACTGTCCGACGGGCAGGGCTGACCAGCAGCTCACTCCATCCCACTCGGTCAGGCAGCCTGGGGAGGGAGGGGAGGGTTGGTGCCGCTGGGAAGGGACGTGCTGGGGAGACACACACACACACACACACACGCAGAGACACAGCCCCCCGGTGCCCGGGCACGTCTGCGGGGGTGTAACGGGAGAGCAGAGAGCATCCAGGCGTCACCCGATCTACGGGACCCTGCTGTACCCCCTCAGGAATTAGGAGCATCCCAGCTCCAGTTCTGGGAACGACCTCCCCCCGGAGCTGAGATCTCCTTTTAGCCCCACGGCGAGATGGGACCTGGTATTTCCTGGGGCTACATCAGAGCCAGAGCTGCTGTGGGGAGACCCCAGGAGATGAGGGTGCAGGAAGGGCTGGGACTTTCCTGGTGGCATCTAAAATAACGCAGGTTTACGCTGGATTTCTGCCCCCCAGCAGCCGTGGGATGTCTCCCCAGCCCGGAGAAGGAGGACAGGAGAAAGCACCGCAGGACTTGCTGGAGAGCAATTAACTTAAACATGTTTTGCTTCTCTGTCTAGCACTAAGTTCGTCTGTAAATGACTCTCCAATTGCCTTGGAAACGAGCAGATGCGGGGCCCTGAAGAATGAGTGCTGCAGCACGAGGGGATGAGACACAGATATCACACTTCCAGGACAGCTCTCCTCCTCGCACATGTACATTATTAACCTTGTAGATATACATTATTAACCTGCAGCCACGTCTATTCCCTGCCAGGGAATGTGGACTCAGACAAGTCTAATTAGTTTTCTCTGATTTTCGGCAAAGCCGTCTGTAGGTATCTGGCCAGGAATGGAGGGATTTGCAGGGCTGTCATTACAATGTCAAGGTACGTCTTAATTTCTGCTCTGGAGGACAGGGGAACTGAGCACAGCTGCTGGGGCTGGTGCTGAGAGGGGTTTTGCTTAATTTCTTGGGGTCTGAGTAAAATCTCTGGATGTGTCTGTACGGCAGAGCCATCCCTCTCTACATAAATGCATCTCTTGCTGCATGAACGAGCTCTTCCAGCACAGTGAGTGCTGTTGGGACCATCTGGTTGGGAGCCAGAGGACCCATGGCACAGGGACTGAGCTGGGATTCACCCATCTCTGTAGTGCCTTCCCAGGGAATAAAATCACCCCTCCATTCGGATGGAGAGAAAAGGTTTAAATCTCCCTTCCCGCTCTGTTTCTCTCTCTCTCCTGTGCTGGTGTGGTATCTAAAAAAAACCATTTCTTAGCGGCGTGCAAAATGGGGACAACTCTCCCATGGAGAAGAGGTGATGGAGGCAACATCTGGAGGGGAACAGGGTGAAAAAGCACGGGCCTGGCACCGTGTCTCATTGCCCACCTCACAGGCAGGAGCTGTGCCCTCAGTGTCCCTGCATTGCTGGTCCCCAGGGGCCACCACGTCCTCTCACTGTCCCTTGTCCCCGGGTTCCCAGCCAGCGTGGCCCAGCAGCCCGAGGTGTTTGGTTTGGACTGACCCAAAACACCCTGCTTTAGCCCAGTTTTTCCCAGCAAAGGGCTGAAACATGCCCGAGATCAACGTTATCCTTGTGATGTTCTCCTTCACGTGGCCGAAAAGACTAGTTTTTCCCCTCAAAATACAGTTCTATGGGAAGTTCCTGCTCAGGATTTCTACTGGTCAATTATAGGTAGACCTGCCAGGGCCACCTCCCTGTTTCTCACTGCTCTGACTGGTACCTGGAGACCTCCAAAAGTGATCATTTCAGCCTCCCCAGGGGGTTATTTCTTCCCGACTGTTTCAGAGCAGGAAATGCTGCGAGCAGCGGGGCAGACTTTGAAGAGAAAGCATCACAAACGTGGTCTCTGACCAGTTTTAGGGCCCCACGGAGGGTTCCCCAGCAGGACACTGAGGTCTGAGGTCCCTGTCCTGCTCCTTCACACTAATTTGCCACCGTGTCCGGGGCACCTGAGCCGTCCCCTCCATCACCACTTGGACCCTCCCCACGCGGGCACAAGCAAGCAAGAGGGAAGGGATAAATTCAGTTCAGGTGGGCAGCGTAGGCAGCAGGCAAGCAGGAAACCTGGGATTAAACACTGATTTTAATTAGGCATTCACGCTTCTTGCTCATTTTCCTACAGTGAGATTCCTTCCCCCTGGCTGGCACGATCTGGGCCGCAAAATGGACTTTTTCCAATCAACTTGGCTTTTCTCTGCTAAGCTAGATGATAAGTTGTATCTCTGCACAGCTACTTAAGCAATTATGCACCTTAACGTGCATTTATTGAGATGTTTCATTTCTACATTTGTATTAGATGAAATCCATTGAATGATGCATTTCTTATTCACTAGGTGATAATTTCTACCCAGAATTTGAGCCAAGCTGCTTCTGGATGGAAATTGAAATGTAATTAAAAAAAAAAAAAGCACGAAAGCACTTCAAAACTGTTTTTCAATTAGTTGATTGGTTTAAAAGTCCCAGATATGTAAAAATTAAGTTGCTCAAAACATGTTTAGCATTAAAACTAACTGAATTAGGAAGGCATGAAGTGGTGACACGCACCGTGAGACACGGGTGGTGATGGCCAAGATTCTGCATTGCCCTGCCTGGCCCCGGAGCATCGGTGCAGGGGGGACAGGAGAGGGGCACGAGGCTCTTTTTGGGGCATGGACCTCGCCATCGTTTCGTTGCCTTATGCCTTAAATCTGGGGGGACTCAGCCTTTGTGGTTATTTGTATCCCTCAGCCCCCCTGTGCTCCCTGGGTGAAATCTCAGCCACCCTCTCTCCTTGCAGCAGCAACTTTGGGGCTCTCCAGGGATGTTTGGAATTGTCCAGGTTGGAAGGGACCTTTCAGATCATCGAGTCCAACCATCAACCCAACACTGCCCAAACCACCACTAACCCATGTCCCTCAGCACCACATCTACAGGTTTTTTAAATCCCTCCAGGGATGGTGACTCCACCACTTCCCCTGGGCAGCCCGTTCCAAGGCTTGATAACCCTTTCTGTGAAGAAAGTTTTCCTAATTTCCATCCTAAACCTGCCCTGGTGTAACTTGAGGCCGTTCCCTCTTGTCCTCAGCCTTCACCTCAGTGCTGCTCTCCATTTTCCTGGAAATACCTGCTCTTCTGCACCCTCCCCTGCCATGGATCATCCTCCAAAGACCCCCTTAGCAGA
The DNA here is from genome assembly GCA_033628505.1 of Tringa tobata. Classification (NCBI taxonomy): domain Eukaryota; kingdom Metazoa; phylum Chordata; class Aves; order Charadriiformes; family Scolopacidae; genus Tringa; species Tringa tobata. The sequence goes on along the minus strand of JAHREE010149812.1, from coordinate 1,669 downwards.
TCCCCCCTCCTCCTCCCGAGGAAGATGAGCCCTGTACACGGTGGGCAGCTTGAGCTCACACTCACCTCGCTGCCTGGGGGATCCCGGGGGGGCTGACGTTTGCCTTTCACTCCTGATAATCTCCAGACATTCAGCTTCTTGCTCTTGGAAATAGAGGACGACGGAGCAGTCGGGATGTGTCGCTCGCACCTTGGGAGGGAAAAAAGGGCAGACAGTGGGATGCCGGGCATTAAAAGACCTGAGCAGGCAGGGTACCAGCCAATATTCGCTATTTCTGTTGCAGCCAGCCCCAGGAGAGCCTATCTACGTAACAGTGCTTTTGGACCCTGACATTTCCTTAGCTTTCTACTGTTTGCCTTGTAAACACCATAAAGAACTGCCGCAATTATTTCTAATTCCCTCTGAAAGTGTGTGATGCTTAAGGGCACCGCTCCGCCAAGACGCAAGCTCCACGCAGAGGAGCTGAGCTTAAAGACAGAGGGGCCAACCCCATCAGCAGGGCAGAGGCAAGCACGTCCAAAGCCTGAGCAAGGAAACCACGTAATTAGGGATTTGAAAAAAAACACCCACCTATCTGGGCAGGTCTAATCCATCCCTTGCCAGCTGGGTTTTGCTCACACGGGTTTTGCTCACGTTCAGGGCGGTGGATTTTAATCGGAGGCACCGGTAATGGCTATTGGAGTTCCTTTTCTCCTTTTCTCCATCTCTTTGGGGAGATGCTGCAAAACGGGCACACTGACCTCCTGAAAGCTCTTGGGTTTTTGAGCACAAGTGCTGGAACACCAAAGAGTTCACCCCGACCTCGCAACTCCCAAAAATGCAAGGCGTGTGGTGGCTCAGCGCTCTGGGAGAGAATCTGCCCAGGAATTCCTGCTTTTGGGGTTTGCCCCTTCAGCTTCCAGCTGGAGAGATGGGAGATTGAAGCTGAATTTTGCATGCCCATTCCCATCCATGCCCATTCCCATCCATGCCCATTCCCAAGCAGCCATCCCCATGGAGGGATGCAGTCGGGGCTGCAGCATCCAGAGATGGGGACTGCCTGGGGTAGGGTTTTTGGGCCAGGGAGATGGGATTGGGTTGCTGGTGGTTTTAGGTGTGAGGCCAGAGATACAAAAGCTGGAGAAAGAAAGGGATGAGGGTGGGCAAGCGGACCCAAGGATTGGAGGAAAATCTGGGAGGTTAAAGCATCACTTGGCTGAGTCCCGTCCTTCCCTGCCCTGTCCTGGCCATTGTGCAGCCTCTCCCCTGGGGCTCCTTCACCTCCCCCAGGAGATTTAGTTTCCTTTTCCTGCTGAGCACAAGGTTTATGAGGAAATTCCTGGTCTGTAAAATACGTTTTGGTGATGGCTGCTGGGCACAGCACTGAGAAAGCACATTGTGGTGAGGAAGGATCTGGACTGGCCAGAGGTGCTGCAGCCCCTTTTAGCTGCAAAGCTGCTGGTTTTTATTATTTATGGCAACGCAGCATGACTACTGGAGCAGCAGAGCAGGTAATGTGCAGTGCTCCCTTTGGAGCTTGCTTCAGGGCAGGCAGCTCCTTGCTGTGCCTCAGTTTCCCCATCTGGGAAGGGGCCTGATGCCATCGCTCTCCTTGTAAAGCCCTCAAAGCCTCTGGCACTGTCCTGATCCTGCTTGTGTTCCCTGCTCTTTCCCCTTTCTCTCTTTTTTT
>JAHREE010149809.1:0-10830 GCA_033628505.1 Tringa tobata | reverse complement strand
AGAAATTAGTTTGATGGAAAAACTCAAAACAGCTATAAGGAACGTGACCGCTTGCAGCTCAGAACTATACGTCTAGGTTATTTAGCAAAAAGGCAGCTGTATGGGATCACAAATGGACAGAGCCTGACCAGAGCAGCTCTCTCATCCCAACCAGCATGGGAAGACCCAACATCTACACAATGAGAGTCAGTCCCTTTCATTTTATGGGTTCCATTTCCTCAAGTCTTGCGTCGTTTCTTTGCAGGAGACAATTTATCAGGTTTGTTTCATGGCAAATGGAGCATTATAAGCTACATCATGAGACAGCAAGCGCAGCACAACAGCAGCTTCTGAACACGACCTTTCTCATACAGGTACAATTTATAATGTATGTACAATTTGCAAAGTTTTCTGGAACTCATGCTTCCCAAAGCAAAGGTGAAAAGCGTTACCATGGCTAGCAACTCCGTTATTTTTAAAGGATATATTTCCTATGATATATGACATTCCACTCTAGCTGAACCCTGTACAAGCTCCAGGACCAAGAAGTCCACATACTCATTTCTTTTTTAAATACAAATAAATTTTTTAAAAATCCTTAAAAAACATTCTTCTTTCCCTAGTACTCTCCCCTTGAACCATCAACATTTTAGCATGGATGGAGACCATCTTTTTGTCATGTACGTAAATATAGTGCTTGCTAAAAGGCATTCTTATCCCAATTCTCCTGAACAGTATGAAAATACAAGCAGTGAAAAGCCTCATAGTTTACACTTGACGCTATTCCTTGGTCCTATACCTAAAGATAGCATCTGCTTTGAGACAGTCTCTCAAAATTCCTTTTTAACTAGTCTTCTCATTTCTGCTTAAAAGCTAAACACCACACTGGTGAAAATTTTTTTTTGTTAGTTTGTGTGTGGATTTTTTCCATGGAAAAGTGGCCACTGCATGATGCTGACTCCAAGTACACATTACGAGTGTCACTGCAAGATAAAGCTCTGGCAGTTTATAAGCTGAAGTAGATTCTGTGCCTTACATGGGGCTGTATCAAGAGTTTTCTCCCTTTCACATCCAGTAGAGTAGCTGCTTCAGATAGTTACTAACTGAGTCTAAAAATGCTGTCATGCTATCATTCCCTGTGTATCCTGTGCAGGTGCCCATTACCATGGTACTTCTTCCCTCATAGACTTTTTGATTTATGTATCTCAGAGCTACTCTGACCAGCTGATACAATGGCTTTACAAGGATTTCTCCATTCTCAAAGAGAGTTTTAATCCATAAAGATACTTATTGATAGCTTGCTTCCTGCACCGCATGCTTTCCTTAGCATGTAACTTCACCTCTTTTATGGTTTGAGAAAACCCATAACAATTTAATGTCATTTAGACAATTATTCTATCACCTGATGACCTCTCCCCACCTGGGAAGGGGAACCAGGGAAAGCAAGGAAACAGGAGGGTTGAAATATAAATAGATTTAGTAGGATAAGACTAAATAATTAACAATAATAATAAAGAACCAGTATAAATCCTCATACTAATGTAATATTTAGTAAGTTATATTAGGAAGAAGTTCTTTACTGTGAGGGTGATGAGACACTGGAACAGGTTGCCCAGAGAAGCTGTGGGTGCCCCATCCCTGGAGGGGTTCAAGACCAGGCTGGACAGGGCTTTGAGCAACCGTTGCTCAAATGGTTTGAGCAACTTCCATCCATCCATTCCAATTTTTCCCCAGTTTTTTAATGGATACTATGTCCTTCCCCTATGCTATTTTCTTCTGAGTCATGACCTGAGATTCCCCAACTCGTCTGTCCCTACACATGACGCTGGCAGCATGTCAGAGAATGCTATCACATAGACTCTTGTCTCAAACCTACTACCCGAGACCTTACTATTGCATTCAGTAATTCATCTTTTTCTCTTCCATACAACGGGCACACACGCAGAGAGCACAACTAGCAGCTCCACTACAATACAACATGAAGTCTGTGCCTGTCATGCTCACACACATATCAAGTTAGTCCTTGCAGAACTCACACTTCCATCAAACACCCTGATCTCTGCATCCCTTATAGACAAATTCCCAGTTTAATAACCCATCTCCTTCCAACAGCTGAGATATATGTCCCTGGGTGCGTGTCCACATTACATGGGGTTATCAGCCCATCACCCCTAGCACAGGGAGGGAGACAGCAGTTGCTACTTGAGCAGCCTTTCTCCCAATCCACATTGCTGTCTTCTTGTCAGGAGAAAATTCACTCCCACCACCAGAGGACCTAAACATCATACCACGTGAGGGCTGGACTGCTCCATGATGCCTTTAGACCTCCTTCACAGGCTTTTCTAATTCTCTGAGTTTCTCTTGTTCATCCCAGCTAAATCAGTTGAGACACTCTAATGCTCTGAAGGCCATGAGGTGCTAAGCACTAACTTAATGTAAATCCCATCTACCAACAAGGCAGGTGGCACTCAGGATTATGGCAGTCACCCAGTGCCCTGGATTAACCAAGTCCATAACTATTTCTTTATACAGTAGCTTCAATGAAACTAGGTAGATGGAAAAACACAACTCACCCACTTTATCTTTCCTTAGAAGTCTTTATCAGGTCCTGTTACTTCTCCGGTTGCCATCAGCCCCATTCCCTCCTCAGAGGATTTGGATCCCACAAGGGTGCTGTCCTTCCTAAGACCATCACTTTGAAGGGATGTCACACGGCTTTGAAAACAGAAATGAGTGAAAATTTCTGAGCTACATACATTTGCGGTCTCTGCAGCAACGGAGTAATCAAATCTGTGCCCCCTGCTGTATTTCAAAAGAACGTAAATATTGCTTGAATAACACAAGGCTGTAAAAGCAATGATCACACATCCATTTAGTTTGACATCAATACTCCCTTTACCTTCTTTCTGCAAAATAATTAGTCTTACGAATGTTGATATGAAAAACTAGACCTCCTTCAGCTTCGCCTCTTCTTTGGTTTAACAATTGCTCTATTCAGACTCCCAGGCATGAATGCAATCCTTCTGTAAAGTTTGAAATGCTCAAGTAATACAAACCCCTCTAAAATCTGTTGGGAACCTCCAAAGAAGAGGCAGCTTTTGAAGTTCGGCTCATCTCTGCTAATATTTGCAAATATACGAATACAGTAAGATTAGAAATTAAATTAGAAATCACTTAATGAATCAGGTAACATTAAGAGATGTGCTTTGGAGGGAGGCATGGGTGAGACACTTAGAACAGGCAAACATTTGTTTCACCAGAGAGGTGTTGATGAAATTTTGACCTAATATTCCTTATCAGCTAAAAGAGTAGAATTAATTATTTTACAGTAATACTGAGCATAAAATAAAAAAAAGTCACCAACATTATCATGAAATGTAAGATACCAGCTAAAGTGGTGAATGCAAGACTGGCCTGGCTGAATTGAGAGCTTTGGCTGGAACTCGGGGGGGGAAATAAGGAGAGTTTATGAACTTTGGAAGATAAGGCGGGTCACTCATGAGGGCTACAAGAATGTCATGAGGATACACGGGGAGAAAATTAGAAGGACCAAAGCCCAACTAGAACTTAATCTGGTTATTGTCATAAAAGACAATAAGAAAAATGTTTCTATAAATACATCATGAACAAAAGGAGGGCTGAGGAGAATCTCTATCCTTTGTTGGATGCAGGGGGAAACACAGTGACTAAGGATGAGGAAAAGGCTGAGGTACTTAATGTCCTCTTTACCTCAGTCTTTAATAGTAAGACCAGTACCCTGTAGATACCAGTACCAGTCTCCGCATACCCAGCCCCCTGAGCTGGAAGAAGGGACAGGAAGCAGAATGAAGCCCCCATAATCCAAGGGGAAATAATAAGCAAATTGGTACACCACTTAGACATGCACAAGTCTATGGGATCAGATGGAGTCCACCGAAGGGTACTGAGGGAGCTGGCAGAATTGCTCACCAAGCCACTTTCCATCATTTATCAGCAGTCCCAGCTACCCAGGGAGGTCCCAGTTGACTGAAGGTTATCAAACATGATGCCTATCCACAAGAAGGCCCAGAAGAAGGAACTACAGGCCTGTTAGTCTGCCCTCAGTGCCTGGGAAGGCTATGGAGCAGGTCATCTTGAGTGCTATCCCACAGCATGGGAACAAACAGGTGATCGGGTTCAGTCAGCATGGGTTTATGAAAAGCAGGTCCTGCTTGATTAACATGATTGCCTTCTATGACAAGGTGACCCGCTTAGTGGATGAGGGAAAAGCTGTGGATATTGTCTACCTGGACTTCAGTAAAGCCTTTGACACTGTTTCCCACAGCAATCCCTTGAAGAAACTGGCTGCTCATGGCTTGTATGGATACACACTTCACTGTGGAAAAAAGCGGCTGGAGGGCTGGGCCAACAAGAGTAGTTGTGTATGGAGTTCAATTCAGTTGGTGGTTGGTTCCCAAAGGTTCTGTATTGTGGCCTGTTACATTTAAATCCTTGATCAATGATCTGGATGAGGTGATTGAGTGCACCCTCCATAAGTTTGCAGACAACACCAAGTTTGGCAAGAGTGTTGATCTGCTTGAGGGGTAGGATGGCTCTACAAAGGGATTTGGACAGGCTGGATCAGCAGCCTGAGGTCAACTGTACTTTGTTGAACAAGGCCAAGTGCCAAGTCCTGCACCTGGGTCACAACCTCATGCAACACTACAGGCTCAGGGAAGAGCAGCTAGAAAGGTGACCAGCAAAAAATGAGCTGGAGGTGTTGGCTGACAGCCAGCTGAATATGAGCCAGCAGTGTGCCCAGGTGGCCAAGAAGGCCAACAGCATCCTGGTTTGTATTAGAAGCAGTGTGACCAGCAGGAGTAGGGAAATGATTGTCCCCCTGTACTCAGCACTTGCGAGGCCACACCTCAAATACTGTGTTCAGTTTTGGGCCCCTCACCACAAAAAAGACCTTGAGTGGGTCCAGAGAAGGGCAGGGGAGCTGGTGAGGGGTCTGGAGCACAAGCCTTATGAGGAGCAGCTGGGGAAACTGGGGTTGTTTAGCCTGGAGAAAAGAAGGCTCACAGGAGACCTTATTGCTGCCTACAACTACCCAAAAGGAGGTCATAGCGAGGTGGGGGTCAGTCTCTTTTCCCAAGTGATAGGTGATAGGACAAGAGGAAACAGCCTCAAGATGCACCAGGGGAGGTTTAGTTTGGACATTAAGAAAAATTTCTTGAAGTGAAATGGTTGTCAAGCATCGCAACAGGCTGCCCAGGGAAGTGATTGCATCACCGTCCCTGGGGGTATTTAGAAGATGTGGAGGTGTGGTGCTTAGGGACGTGGTTTAGTGGTGGTTTTGACAGTGCTGGGTTAGGGGTTGGACTTGATGATCTTAAGGTCTATTCCAACCTAAACGATTCTATGAATCAGAAGATATGGGGCCTAAAAAAGGAACTATTTTATCTATATTTGAATTGTCTTCAGATGGGTAGATACAATTGATCTAATCTTCCTAAAGGAGGCACTCAGTTTTCAGAAATTTGGGATCATTGTCTTTATGATTTGTCAGGTTGGCCAATCAATCAAAAAAAAAAGGGGGGATTCAAAATCAATAGTCCCTCTAGCAATGCATGTTTTAAACACCAAAGCCATGTCAATAGTAGGAGAGCAGGCATAGCGTGAAAGTAATCTGGCTGATTTAAAAGTTAATAACACAAGAAGTCTTTGCATGCAAGGAGGAACACTTCTAAAATTACCCCTTTCAGACATCAATAGCATTACTGCAGAGCCTTGCTAATCTCTTCTTCCCAAAATCACAGTCACCTACTTTAGATCACTGCAATTAGCACCAGCACCAGATGTTCATTTACACCTTCAGAGAACCAGGTTTGTAAACTGAACACTCCTGTGTTATGCTAATGTGATTTTAACACCCTCAACAGGCATCTGATTTCTTTCTCCTCCCTTTCTTGAAATCTACTGATAACTTTAATCCAAGAATATTAGACCCAGAGCTCTAGAATAAACTTCACTCTTGGTGTCATTTGGTGGGGTGACCCAGGTTCCTTAAGGTGGGTGTTTGCCATCACAACACACCCCGTGTACCGAGGACACCTACACACAGCTGACAAACATAACACAGAACCTATGGGAGACCCACACCTTTCTGGATAACAAAGCCTCTTCAAATAACGTAAACTATCTCTGTTACATATCTCAAACTCTCCTCTAGAATCTCTGACAACCATAAAGCTGAATCATATTAATTTTTCAAGTGACAAGAAGCTAAACCTTAGTCCAAAGCCAGGAGAATGTTCTGCAGCACAACAGGAGATTCCAAACTTCCTACAGGCTGTGTCTTGGTGTTCCCCAGCACTTCTGAACATTTTAGGTTAATCTAGCTCCTTCTGTAGGTGTCTGTTCTACTCTGTTTTTAAAATGCAGGCACTGTAATGCTTGACCAGTGTACATAACTTTTGTCCTTTCCAATTAAGTCTTTCCTAGAAAGGTATTGCCAGTGTGCCTTGAAGGCCATCACGTTCCAGTGATGAGTCAGGTCTAGAGTCAAATCAAAAAAACTTATGAGCTCTTCTATCAGTAAGAGGTTTCTAGGATGAACATTCCAGATTACCTCTACTGGAAACTGAGGATGTTGTCTCACACTACCTCAGGAGGTGTTTTCACATAATCTCTTTAATGAATCCATTAGGACACTTCTAAATTCTTTTGTTGGGTTTTTTTCTGAAGTTCAGTTCTTCCCCTTCCCTTTTTCCAAAAGCTCATTTTCCCTACTCCTTCAGGGATTCTGTGACACAGAAAAACCCCAGCTACTCAGCTGTCTCATAGGTTAACTCTGCAGGGGTTAACGTTGGGCAGCACAGAGTGGACACAAGCTCCTTCAGCTCACTCTCAAGTCTAAGATTATTGGCAAAAGCCCAATTCTTAAGTAGAGGACTAGGAGACCAGTTCCTCATGACACACATTTCACAAATCAACACGTAAAATGACAAACTTTTTAATGAAAGTTTTAGGACATAAGTGGCAACCCTCCTGACCTTACAAAATCAGCAACTGTAAGCTTCACAACATATGCCAGGTACCCCATATATCAAAGAGGCATTTCTAGAACTGTTTGCAAACAGGCATGACAAGACTCCCTCATGGTTTGTATTGAGAGGCGTGACCACGGTGAACATTAAGATGAGCCTGAGGATATCTTAGTATGCAGAGCATTTATCTCCCCTGTCTTGATTCAAACTACCTCTGTAAGAATCAGAAGCAACTTCACCGGAGCATGAATGGAAAGCAACCCATTCCTGAAAAATGAGCAAGCTGAAGGACTTCTCAAAAGAGCTCCAAGAGTTACCAATCTGGAAAGAGAGCCACCAAATACGAAGATACTCATAGAACTAACCACTTCCAACTTAAAAATGAAAGACAAAAATACAAGCGGAGAAGAGGGATGATAATCCACAGGACTCTTTGAAAGGTATCAATGCCACATAGTCAAAGGAATGGTTTAGTGTAAGATAAAGGCTTTCACTTCAAATGACGGGTGATATTACGGTAGTGATAAAGGAAGCTGAATATCACAGTTGAAAACTAATGCTATGCAACAACTTCACCAAAGAAACAAGCTTTCTGACTGGCATACCTAAAATTAGACCAGATCAAACTTTACAAAGGATTAGCTCTTCAAACAAGTTCAACACCCAACAGCTCCCAGCTGGAAAACCACAAAAGCCAAGTCAAAAAACTCCGTCGCTTTATTTACTCAGTGCTTTTAGCAGGAACTGAGTGCAGTGCAGCAACCTGGCCCAAAACATGCATTATCCAGGCCACATAAGACTCACTTCTCCACCCAGTCTTTTATCCTTAGCTAGTAAAAAGAAAACCAAAACATTTAGTGAGTTGTGTGATAGGATTTTTTAATTTTTTCCTGTACCAATGTTGACTAAGGTTGGTTAAGAAGCTTCTAAATTAATGTGATGGAGAAAAACAGCTGCTGTTGTTTTATATTGGATTTACAAAAACCTGTTTAGCCTGAACATGATGGTGATGAATCAGATCATTAAATAGCACTGAAAGTATTATGACTATTATTATTGGAAATACCTTTTCTATTACAGCCCTCCCTGTGAGCATGTATACCTGTTCTTCTACGGTTTAAACTGATAGCAATCAACAAGATGCACCTTCTCAGCAAGTTGTTCAGAGGCATCAGACATTGCCCTGTGACTATACACACAGAATGGAACATTATTACAGCAAACGTGTCTCAAAGGCTTTGGTAAAAATATCAGGAGTGTGTTAAAGCATGAGCACTCAGTCTTATACCCAACTTCTGACAGCAACTAATGCCAGGTACCTCAGAACAAGATGCAAGGAAGATTTTTGGACTGATGCACAGGATGGCACCCTCACAACTTCAAATAGACAGATGGTGATTCCAAAAGCCTTCTTTATTTAGTATCTTCTCTTGCCAGTACACAACCTAGTTATCCCTGCAATATCCTAGTTTATCTTTATTTCTATTAAGATTTTCACCCAACAGCTTTTTGGGGAAATGAGTTCCATAGGTGAATTGAATGCAGAAGAAAAAAAAAAAAAATACTGCCTTTACACCAGTTTTACCATGTTTGTAATCACAGCTCCCTTTGTCAAAAAAATTCTGCTTTCTCAAAAATACCCACAGCCTTATGTCACAGAAGAAAAATCTTTCCTGGGGTGCAGTAAACCCTCTCCGGAGAGATCCCGGAGGCGTTTCAGCAGTCAGCTGTTAGGCTGCCACGTACCATCTTCCCAATGTAATGACCAGCCTATGAAAAGAAGAAATCAGGCTGTGATACTCATTTTTGGGGGCCTTTTGACCTTGGAAGAAGTTGAGACTGAGCAGTTGCTGAATTCGCCATGCTTTTTTAAGTGAGATTTTTTCCAAAAACAGGGAAGCAAGGTGTTTTCATGCACAGCCAACCCTGTGATGCTGGGCCATGAAAAGGCTGTAACAGCTTGCTACTTTGCATTTATTAGGAGCACCTTTATCACACACATATTAATTTTTTTTTTTTAAAAGGGCAGAAAGGCTGGGCATTCTTTAGATAAGTACTTAGCCATCTCAAATAACAAACCAAATAACAAACAATTAGAAGGCTTTGGCAATAAAAGCTTAACAGATGATGCGCTGACAAACCGCTACAATTACAAAACATATTTTCAGCTAATATGGTTAGCATAATGAACTCCACAAGCATTAATGTATTATCAAGGTGGGTGTAAATCACTTTATCAATTATTGAACTGCAATAAAATATTTATAAATGGGCCCTTAATATCGAATGCAACTGTGATACTTTTAAACCAAGGCAGATGCAAGGGACTGTGCTTATCTTTTCATTAACAGAAACTTGTGGAGTGTTAATAAATGGCTTTGCCTTAACTCATGCTTTGCTTCCTTTGCATACTTAGTAGTTCTGGCTTAATGGAATAATACAACCGAACAGTGGCTCTGTTTGGCCATAGCAATAATTATTGCCATGTGCAATAAAATAACCCATTTAGGAAAGCACTTTGATATTGCTGTGCTTTAGAGCCCTCAGAAGTAAAGAGTCTACCTAGTTTAAGAGGTTCCTTCCACAAAGACTAGTGGGAGTGAGTACATGGGGTAAAATCGTCAGGTGATCTGTGAACTCATTTTGGATGTGTTACTCTAAGAACTGGTTTGAAACTACTGCATTTTTCATTTAATTTTGGGGCAATCAGCAGAACACCTGAGAACATTTTCAATCAAATGCGTGCATCTAGAAATACTTGGTTTCAGCTCAATCAAAAGTTCCCAGAAAAGCAAGACGTTTGGCAAATACCGTCCTGAAGAGGCTGAGGAGGTCCAGGGTGCTTCCCTCGGCCCACCTGATCACCACCTGACCTAAAAAAATACAAAGTATTTACCCAGGGTAAAATTGGGAGTTTCATTCCAAAAAGAGAAATCTGGCCAGAAGTCTGTCTCCCAAAAAACCTTTTCAAAGATTCTGCTTAAATTCCAGTGAAAAAGGAAATCATGTTGAAGCCTCAAGAGTCAGCACCGCTGTCTATCTACAGTACAAGTGATTATCAATTAAAAATGATAATAGTAACAGTTAATCAGGTGTCTCCTGAGTCCCTGAACAGAAATAGTATACTTGCTTTTTAATGTCACAAGGTTTAACCTTTGAGGATATTCTTTCAGAGCAAAATTGGAGGAAAGTAGTCAAGCTATTATTATATGGCCCTTGATGCTGCTGATAACAGGACAAAAATGAATTAAATTACTGACTGGTATTCTTCCGAGCAAGAAATTACTAACTGCATTTGTTTTTAGCAGGAATCCGCACAGGGAGTTTAACAGGGCTTCACTCGTTCTGCTCTCAGGACAAGAAATCTATTTTGGTTCATAAAGAGGGCAGGCAAGAAAGGATGGATCTATGGCAATGGAATACACAGGTAACAAGGGCTGTTCTACAGATGCAGGTCTGACAAACACCCATGGGCAATGATAGACTGTAAACCACCTAATGACAGCCTGATTGTACAGCCCAAACATCATCTAGAAACACTGAGGTGCTGCAGAGAGCACCGTTATACTTCAAAGAATAAACTGCTAAATGTGGCTATACCTGATGGGGTGAAACCACTACACTGGAAAAGTCCACGTCAAACTCCTCCTGTCCTCCCAAATGCCAGATGAAAAACGTAGCCCTATCTCTAAGCTCTCTGAAACATACCCTGTCATTAACTTATGTCCATTTGGCTCATCAAAACCAGAGATCAGTAATTTTGCTAAGTGATGGCAGGAATTTTCAACGTTTCCTTCAAGGAAGAAAACCACAGTTGATATGAAAAGAGATATCTGAGGTT
>JAHREE010149806.1:0-16345 GCA_033628505.1 Tringa tobata | reverse complement strand
TCCCTGCCCAGGGCAGGGGGTTGGAACTCGATGATCTTTAAGGTCCCTTCCAACTCTAACCATTCTATGATTCTATGATAACTGATATTAAGCTGTCAAGCTGGGAAACTGAAGACCCTGATTCTGTTCTCTCCTTGGTGTCAAGGTGTTCAGTTCAGCATCTGCCACTTACCCAGGGAGGCATCTGAGCTATAAATGTCTAAACAAGACTTCTCCCTAACCTTCTCTTGGAAGTTGTGCTGCTGTGGAGAGGCGTGAGTCTGTAGCCTATGGCTTTAAGCTTGTTTTCTTGGGTACAGAAATCAGGTTCTAGGTAAATTGGAAAGCAGTAGAATTGACCTTTGGCTTCCAGCTTCAGGCAAGCTCTTGAACTTGCAGGGTTAGTGCTCTGTTAAATCAGAAATAAAAGCTGTACGCCACTTGGTTCTTGTCTGAATCTGTTTTATTTCAGGTGTTCTCACTCAGTTTCTTCCTAATAGACTTGACACTGTCAATTTGGTAGGAATGCCGGGGTTGGCACTCGGGTGGGATGTGCTGCAGTTTAACCTTGTGGTTCCTGTGGGCTTTAAGCAGAAGTTTCTCAATTCTGAGAGTGTATGAGGAGGAAAAAGAAAACTACAGGGACTTAAGAATCTTCCAGATCAAAAAGGAGGTGCCCAGTAATGTTAGGGGAACGCGTGGGGTTTGGTTTGGTTTGGTGATTGGGTTTTACTGGTGTTCCTCAAGTCTGACCCCAAATTGGGTTGTAGTATTATAGTGCTGCCCTTGATTTTTATTTTTTGGACTTAGGTATTTTTATTTAAGCAGTACCTCTCGTGGCTGAGCTCGGCTGATTCAGACTGTTTGCAGTCCAGCATTCTGGCTGGAGCCATAGAGCATAGGCTTCTCCTGTGATAAAGCTGATAGTTGTCCCATGAGTGGGCTGCCACTGTAGAATATTTTTAAAAGTTTCCTAAAAGATTTCAGGGTACGTACAGGCCCTAACTCTGTTCTTTTTCTTTCTCTTTTTTTTTTTTTTTGTTGTTGGTAAATAATTTGGTTTAGAGTGTAGCTTTCTGAACAGTTGCAGGAGCACTATAGTGACTGCGGTTACTTAAAATTGTGCCGCTGAAAGTAAGAGACCTGTCCTGCAGCAGCAAGAGTGCAAGGCTGGGGGAGAGCAGACGTTTTTACAGTCTTTGTCACTGTATTTTTTATTGGATTTTTGTACTGTGTCTCTGAATGCAATTGCTTTGCCTGAATCTGAAACCCGACTCAGCAGATTTCATAAATAGACATTTCAATTACTGCCCTGGGAAACGTGCGTTAATTGCTAAAGACTAGCCTTAGGGCATTTAAGAAATCCTTGTGTGATATAGATATTAATCAAGTAAGAATGTCTCAGATTTGATGGGACAGCACTTGTTACCTGAAATACAAAAATGCAGAGCTGTGCTTGAGAAAGCTGGTCAGGACCCCTAGCAAGTCTTAAGCCCAACTGTTTAGCATGACCAATTTAATGCATTTTTTGCCACAAATTAAAGAGAAAATATCTGAAAAGGGAAAAAATACAACAGCTTATGTAGTTTTCAAGCAAACATGCACAAGCCTTTCTCAGTGTTATTTAATTTTTAAAGAAAGAACTATATATTTTTACTTTAAAATTCATTATCAATTAGTTTTAACTTTTTTTTAATCTCTCTACGTCTGTGTCAGGTACACGAAGTGAAGCAATTGTGTAAATAAAGCTTGATAGACATTTTTGAAAAGCTGTATTGGTTGTATCTGGGTATTCCTGAAGTAATAGTTGTGAAGAGTGAAAGCTGTACTTCACTAGGAGGTCTCTGTCTCTTTACTTGAGCAGATAAGACTCCAGCATCTTCTTTTCACACTTTAAGGATTTCAACATGACCGTATTTCTAACAGTTGCTGATAGTAGAAAAGTTAGGTAGAGAAAAAGGTGTGTTGGAAGGATCTTGTGATGATGCGGAACTCTTCATTGAAACCTTATTTACCTACTGCTCTGCTGCAGGAGCTTTTGTAACACTGTGTTCTGACTCTTTAGGCAGTGAAGCACGTGATGCTTTCATATGATAAAAGAATAGACCTTGTTTGTGAATACTCACAAACTTATTTTTAGATTCCTTGATTTCCTGATCAGTCTAAGTTCAGACCCAAGCTCTTAGGGCTGTGCTGTAGTAAAGAAAAAAGCATGACGTTCCTTGGTCTTTCTTTTTTTTTTTTTTCAGGTTGGTTGTTTCTTGAGAAGCCTTGGGCTGAGGAAACAAAAAAAAAAAAAAAAAAAAGGATTTGATATTTCATTTGATTGCCTTTGAAAACAAATGGAGTAGTAGAATCAGTGAGCAGATACTACCCTGCCTTGTAAGGCCACCCTCTGCAGGTTACGTTATGTTACGTAGTCATATGTATATTACAACAAAGCAATAGTTGTATTTAAAACATTAAGCTTGGGTTTTTTGAAATTGAAAATGTGTAATGTCACACGTTACACACAAGAAAGCAAGCTTGAAGCAAGTGGGTACATTCGTACTAGTTTTGCTTTATATTCACTGTGTGAAGTTATCATGGTGAATATATACCTCTTCATAGCCAGATACTAATTAATCTTTGTAAATGCAGATAGGTATTTTATTATTTAAAAAAGAAAATAACCTGTGTGTTGAGGATGAGGATGGGAGTTCTGGCCACATAGTTGTGAGAAGGGCATGATTGCTGAAGCTGATGTCGTGAGTTTTTTTGTCCCTAGGTCTGTAGCAAGTGCTGGTCGTCTAATTAATGCAAAGTCTGGTACTAGTCCTGGTTCCATGAGTTTCTTTCCACGTGGGTGCTTAATTACTTTGCTAGGATGGACAGTAGTTGCATTGCATGGTCCTTTTCTGAGCTTGTATTTTCCTTAACTTTTGATGCTTAAAATATCTTCTGAAAATTTTTAATAGAATCACTTTCTTGGCTTTGTGAGCTTTTGCTTATATTGTAGATTTGTTTGAAGCTATAGTGACTGAAATTGTCATATCTAAAATTTGACCGTAAAAGGGTCAGGGTCAGGCAGCCCATGAGAATTTTCCTGATTTCTGCAATAGAAATTGTAGAGGGTGTAATTTTGACCCTACTTGAAGTTAACGGTGAGTCCATGCTACGGTGGAAGAATCAGACCATCCAGGTGCAGTCGTGTGTTGGTGGTTCCCTCTCCCTCGCCCCGGTCTCTGCCCTTTTCCCACATCTTACTTTCTTATATAAATCGGTGAGAATTAGGAACTCCCCGGAAGTGATAAATCATGTATTTCATAACGGCGATGACGTCTAGTTTTTGTGAATTCGGACATTAACGTATCCCCTGTTAATGACACGCTGAATGTTTTAGTACAGTCTAATCCTTGTTTTGCGTAGAATTTGCTGTCAGGGGTGCAGTATCAACTGATTCAGGTCAAAAGGGTTTCTTCCTGCAAATTGTCAATCAAGCAGAGGCTACTAAGCTGAAATTGGATTTTTCTGGGTGCTCCTGCTCCTTCAGAGAGCTGGTGGTCGACTATCCTTTATTTTTAGCTTTGAGTGGACGCTTGATTCCAGGCAGTTCCTATCCTGTGCCTCCTTATGGCTGGCTGTGTATCTTCATGTTTTTCTCACCCCATCTTCTGAGATCTGACCTGTGTGATGTGGTTCCTTATTTTCTAATGCTGCTTCAGCTTCCAGTGCGACCTGCTAAACTCTGAATTATCGTATCACTTACAATCTTGTTTCCTTGTGTAAACCTGCGTGGCCCACCTAGATCTTGGTTGGCAACTACTTGATTTGTTTTAGTCTAAATGGCATAGTAAAAAAAAAAATCTGCATCCCTGCCAGAAGAACACCATGGAAGGTCAGATTCCATCTAGGACAGCCCAGCAGAATGCCGTGCGTATGGATTTTTCTGCCATGTGAGGTGGTTTTTTTGGACTAATGTCCAAAAGACATACTAATTGCTTGTATGGACAAGGTAATGCAATCTCCAGTGTCAACTAGAGATTTAAAAACAGTTATTTCTTACATTGTTGACTTCATAAAGTCTGAAGAATCTTCCAGTTTTGCTGGGATTATATGGGATTGCATTTTTAGATGAGGTTTTGTAGTCATCTGAAATACAGAACGGTGTAGGATAAGAATATCGATGCACTACTTTTGAATCAGCTGGTGTGGAATCCGACTAAAATATTTTTGAAATTCTTGAGAGCTTCCACATTTGAATAATACGCAAAATCACATCCTGAAGAGCAGATCCTGAAAAGCAAAGCCAGCATCATGTTCCAGTATTCCAAGTAGAAGCCAGTACTGAGTTTGGAGGATGTTTATTTAAAAAACTTTCTTTACCAAAAAAATAGAAAAGAAACTGTAAATACTTTCTATATATATGTCTTTATATAACTTTAGGCATCCTCAGAGTGGGTGATCTGTAGGAACTTTTCATTGATGTATTTATCTTTCAAGGTAAATATACTGCATTCCTGAATGGAGAAGTGACTTTGGGTGGTAGGAAGATAGAAACATTTTTAGTAAACATCTTACTCTTAATGTAATTGCTTGTTGTCCTCTTCCTACCATTTGATCCTTTGTTCTGGAAGCAGTGTAAAAGCCTTGGTGATTTTTTTTTTTTTTTTTTTTTTTAAACTGGCTTAAAAATTAAGTGTTCCTTTCACTTCTCCAAATCTGCAGTAACCACTTCTAGCTTCGCAGGAGGTTCAAAGATATTTTTTGGCTTACCCTGGCAGCAGAGTGTGGCCGGAGATTGTTCCTTAAAGCAAAGGAGAACATAAACCTGCAAAGGAACTTTAAGATACTCAGAGACCAATTTGACTCCAGCAGATATGATGTAGTTTCATCAGTTATATGTTTTAATAACGATGAGTTAACTTTTTGGCTCATTTTAGAAGGTTGGTCTAGCGTACCATTGTTGTGATTGTTAGAATCTAAATTTCAATTTTCAAGTTGTAATGTTGCTTGTAACTAATTTCCATTTGTTCCTCTGCATTTAAATAGAATAGTTCTCTTGCTGCTAAAGCTCTTTTTCTACAGGCACACAAAATACTCCTTTTTCCTTAGTGCCCATGTGAAGAAGCTGAGCTCTAGGATTTTCACTGTCATGGGGAGTGAAAACATTTCTCTGTAGCTGTTCCACTTAAAATTTATTCACCTTGAAACATGGGAAGCAAAAATTACGTGTATTGCTTTGGAAGAGTTTGTTGTTATCGTTGTCTGTTTGTCCAGCACGTGTGTGCTTTCTCTCCAGGATCATTGAGAATTATGGTTTTCTTTCTGTTGTTGCACTGTACGCGATGCGATGAAGACGCAGTGATTTTTCTCCCTGTGTTTCCAACTTACTGCCCCAGTCCCTTAGAGAAGGACGGGAGAGAACACCCTCTACCTCAGGCTGGTAGAGCCTTCATTCACTGGCTTTTTTAAACAGCACTGATGACTTGTGTCGGAATGCATGATTAGAAATTATTCTGTGTAGATTGAGTTCCGTTATTTTTTCTGGCAGTAAGTGTGTGTAGTGAGTTATTTCTGATAATCTTACTGTCTTCACAGCCTATTGCGTTTTGTCCCGTGGGCTTTTCGTTGCTCCAGTCGGTATCACTTTTGCTGCTCCCAAATCTGTCCTCAGTGGATAATTTCCTAATGTTCACTTCATCAACAGACTCTCATTTTTTTCAGTAGTTGCTAACAGAAAGGAACTCCACTGATAACATCCTTTTAGCTTGGGGTGTCTTTCCAAAACTACTGTTACCTATCCCTTAGCAAGTTTCCCTACTCTGTATTTCTCCTACTAGTCGCGCTCTGTTCCCTGTGAACTGAGCTTTCAGTGCCGTATCATGGCTGGGAAGTCTAGCTAGTTGACTGAATTCTATTTTCTTGGTATAAAAAAGCAGTTACTTTAACAAAGAAAGTCTGCTAAGTTTGTCTGGTACTCTCTCCTCTTGATTAATTTTCATTTTACATGATTTTTTTTTTTCTATTCCCTTGTGTTTTTCACTCGTCTTAAAAACTAGGTTTTAAGTCTCTCATACTATTTATAACAGGTCAGAAAGGCTTATTCTTGAGCTCGCTCTCTCTGTAGGTGGCACTACTCTGTTTTCATACAAATTATTTTTATGGATCCGAGACACGTTCCTTTGTGTTTCACAGCTCTGTTCTCCCTGCTTTGGGAGAGAACAATAAGCTCCTTTCAAATCTGAGAGGGACACAGTAGTATTTTTTTTCATTCTCTTCTCTCATCAACATTCATCCCTTTGTGATGTACCAACGTCCATCTCTTCCCTTGCTTCTGAAAATACGGGCTTAATTCTTGGGGAATTAAGTCTGTAAGTAATGTTAATTTAGTCCTCGTCGTATGGCATCCCTGGTTCTTCCCTGGTTGTGGCCAAAGAGTCCGTGCTCCATGTCTTTGCTTCCAGCAGCATCTGAACATGCTGGTTCTTGGCAGCCCTTTGATGGAACAGCTCTTAATTCAGCTTTTTCTCTTCTCGGGAGTGGTCTCTTCCCTTCACCATTGATATCCTTTTGTTCACCAGAGGAAGGCTCCAGACAGAATATTATCTTCTTTGGGATACAGTCTTCATATAATTCTTCCATCTTTGATTTAAAGGGATGGAGAAGGGAAAGAGCTCCCTTCTTGCTGAAATCTTTCATCCCACTGAAGTTACAGCTTCACTGATTCACTGCAGCTTCCCCTTTTGCAACTTAGCATTTAGTTTCTGTTCCGGGTGACCAGCTCCTCTGTGTTAACTTTATTATTGAAGAAATCCCATTGTAAAATGTCATTTATTAATCCCCAAATATATTTGTTTCTAAAAAAAATCTACTAGGTATTGCGACAGGCTTTGCTCTTTAATTTGTAATAGTAATTATATCTTAGAAGCTTATTCCCAACAGTAATTTTTTGTCCTTACAGTATTAAGGGTCTTTATTTCCAAGTAACTGTACATCAGACTGGAGGGGTTGTACTAAAAGGTTTTACTGTTGTCCTTTTCAAAAGCACTTTTTAAACCAGATTCTGGCCACATTTAGAGTAAAACTATTTGCACTCCTATTAATGACTGAATAGTAGATCACAGTTCTTTTCCTTTACATAAGAAGGGAATGTCTTCCAACTAACACTCTAATTCCCAAGAGTTTCTTGAAAATGGTCCATCCAAACCGTTTCTTGCTGGGAAGGATTAAAAAAAACCCATCATCTTAATAGTCTGATTTTTTTTTTTTTTTTTTCCCTTCTATTTCTTATTTTTCACCTCACCGTGGTTAAGAAATGGTTCTTCCCACAACATGCCTTGTTTTCCTTGTAAAACAAAAAGTCTTCACATCTTGGGCTCTAGGAGAGCTCTGAAATTCTCCTTGTGAAGGACTTGAACGTTAGGAAGCTTGATGCTTTGATGTTCCCTTTGCTGGAGGAAGGGAAAGGGAACAGAAATCTCTATGGAAGTGCTGCTTTTCCAGGTTTTTACTGTCCGTCGGCAAAGCTTATTCTTGGGCTGAAGTTCCTTCCCCTCTCCACCGGTCTCCCCAAACTCTCCCCCTTTATTACGGTGGGCTTTCTAGGTACGAAAAGCAGCACCAAGTTGTAGCTTTGCCTTGGTTGTTGGATCTTGCTCAGTGTGAGCGAGTCTCTGGGGTCGCAGCGTCGCTCCCTTCAAGCTCTGGGGTTCATTTCCCAGCTCTTTTTATCGGACGCTTCTGTTTGTTTTTATCTGGAATAACAAACAAAAGGGAACGTAAAACTTGCATTGGTTTAAGTTCCTCTTTTGCTAAGCCAGAAACTCGTTTGACTTTTGTGGAAGGTGCTTGTAGTAAGACAGACCTTTATCGAACACCCAAAGGTCCTGGTAATAATTAGGAGTAGCAGGCTCTGCCGCGGGGGGGGTGAGCAGGGAAGTGGGTACGGATGCCTTTTACCACCCTGGGCCAAAAATTGAGCCTTTTTGCCTTTGTCTCAGCCTTTAAGCTAGTGAGAACGGTACCTACCTCAGGTTTTTCCAGCCTTGGTTCATTATTCTAACTTTTTCAGATGATGCTGAGGGCCTCTGGAAGGTGCGTAGCGTCGGTGCCTGCAGGCTGGGTACCGCCGGGGGTGTTTTTTCTGGCAGTATCGAGGCTGGCCACAGTCAGGGAAAGAATTTTGGTTTGGTGTCTCTATAAAGAAAAATACAAAAGTGCTTTGCTGGGGAGACTAGAAAGGGGCTTTCTGAAGAGGTGCTGAAGACGTGAAAATTCAGAGTGGTGATTGGTCACCTCTGCTTGATTGACAGGTTGCAGGGAAAAACAAAAACCCATTTGTTCTGGCTTAATGGAACTGGAAAACAGAAAATGAGTATCAGGTAAAAATTCCTTTTTTAAAATCTTTGCAGTTCTCCTTTAAAAAGTGGAGTTTTTACACAAATCTACACCTTTTCCCCCCCCACCCCCCCTCCAGTAAATTAGGAGTAGGCATCACGGAAGGAGGCAGTTGTGAAGTGGTGTAATGTGGGTTGTCGATGTCGGCGCGTTTTTCCAAGGGGGGCCGGTGTCCTGGACCCCCGCAGCGGCCACCGCTCCCGGGGCGGCTTAGCCAAAAGGCAAAGGATCGAAAGGGTGGAGCGACCGAGCCCTGAACCGGACCCAGCTCTCTCGTTAGGCTCATTAGCAGGACGATCAAGGGGAAGCTTTTATTTTTTATTTTTTTTTTTTCACTTCCTAGACTGTGCCTGCTTTGTGGATAAATCTGTCCGTTTCTACTACTAGCAATTTGGCATCTCTCATGAGCACTATTGCAAAATTCACTGAGAAGTGAATTAGCTTAAAAGTAAACTTACGTTTTAAAGTAACTTCCATCTAGCAGTATATACCGTCTTACAGATTTTATAAATTTCAACATCAGCACCACAGTTTTGAGAATCATAATTGAAAGTTATTTATTTATTTCTGGTAACTTTAATTATTTTGTATGTTGATGTATTTCAGATTGAAGGACAAGGACACGGTGCGGTTTTTGACTGCAAGTGCTCTCCTGACGGACAGCATTTTGCATGTACTGATTCTCACGGTCACCTTCTGATTTTTGGCTTTGGTTCCAGTAGCAAATATGACAAGGTACAGTGCAAGATGAAAATCAAAATGTTTTGTCTGTGTTGAATGTGTTTGTGTAAGCTTTTCCTCCAAAGCTTCCTTTCAAGAGGGTCACCACAATTTTGAGCCATTAATATGGGATGTTTCAGATTCCTGTTGTTGACGCTGAGTTTGCTTTCACTGTCTTTTTTTAAACTATGGGAACATGCTATTAAGCTGTTTACATGGGAAGTTAAAAATAATTAAAAAAAAATATTAAAAAAATTACCCAGTCACTGTCTACTCTCTAAAGTGACAAGGTTGCAAGTGTCTGCTAATGGATCCACAGGAATAATGTGGATAAACTACAGTGGAATTGATAATAGTTAATCATTTTGCTTTAAATACTTTTCTGGTTCCTAGCTAAGACCAAAAAAAAAGAAGTGGGAGGTTTAATACAACTAATCCCTGCTATCTGTGTTTAAACATTGCGTAGTCTGGGAGACAATTATTAACAATAAATGCACTATATGTTCTGTTGATGCTATTCTACGTCTGCTAATGAAGTTCTGTTGCCTTGGTGCTTACACAGCAATGTTCCACTGTTACTGTCTGATTAAAATATTACATCTTTATTTTAATCTCACAGTCTGCATTGTGTATTGTAAGTGTGGGTGTCTTGCCACAGACCCTCATGACTTTAAAGATTTGTGGTGTTATTTTTTTTCCCCTTCTGTGGATGACCATGCCCTGTGAACCACACAGCTCACCCAGTTTGGACTGCTCATGAGGTCCCAGTTCTTCTTTTACCACCCAGGGAAGAGGGGAGGTGTCTCTTCTCCCTCTTTCTAAGACTTGAGCAGACATAGCTGCTCCACGATTTTCATCTCTGCTCCTGGTAGCTGATAGGTGAAGGTTGTTGAAGTGTTGGCTTCTGGGTCTCGCCTCCTGCTTTGGATTTTTGGACTCGGGCTGCCCTTGAAAGCGCTTTGGCAAAGAGCAACTGAGAGGGGCCTGAAGGAGGGAGAGCAAAAGGAATTTTAATCTTTGCCTTGTTAAGCCACTGCACTTCTGTCTGTAGTCTTCCAGCTCTTACTGTGATGCTGGTTACAGCAGCATTTGCATATTGGGGATTGTTTTCCCTCTTTGTCTCTCAGCTGTGATTTGAAGTACTCGGTACTTGGCTGCTGTTGTTGTCCCTCAGCTTTTATGAGCTGTGCCTTTCCCCTTCCATTCCAAAGAAAACAAATGAGTGGAGACACCACAAGGAAGGAAAACCAGGATTATCAGATCGTTTGCAAGGTCCTTGTCTTTCAGAGTTCTCACTCATCACAGAAGCATTTTTCTTACCTTTAAAGCCTGTTGTAACAGAAGCATTTTTCTTACAGTGTCCATGGTTTGTTCCAGGTTTATTTTTCTCTCCAGTCGTTTTAGAAGCGTGTAGTTCTCCGCCCTTCAGAAATGTTGGAGATTACATTGACACCAAGAGCTTTTTTTTATTTTGCCATGATAGACCAGGAGTTTGCTTTACATTGCCATTTGAGAATTTACCTTGTGAGGAATTAGATCTGCCTGAAGAATGAAAACAATCCTTTTTCACTTCTTGAATTCTACAGACCCTTTGATCTCTTGGGGTTTTTGCTGCAGCCTTGAGAAAAGATTATGTTTAAAACTTTTCACTTGTTGGGTGATTTAAAATGATCCTCTCCAGCTGTTACCGTGCCAATGGTAATCTTGGCTTCTAGACCATAGAAGAAATGGGGGCAAATAGGACTTAGATTTGTTACCTCTTCAATCTCAGTCTTCAAGTCTCAGAAACCTCAGCTTGGAAGTTTCTGAGCTCTTTCTTGTCTCGTTCCATCTCCTCTTTATTTCCGTCTAACCCGATTTATGGAAAAATGTAACTAGAAATAGGTAGATGCTGGAGATTCCGTGGTGTTCGTTCTGTCCTGCCCTTCCCCAGCCCCCCCAGATACTTGGGGTTTTTTTCAGACATTTTGGGAGAACATGCTCTGATAGACCCTGCATTATTTTGGTTTTGAAGTGGTTTCCATCCATCTTGAAGAACGATTTTTACAGAAGAGATGAGTTTGGTAACCTGTCCTGTGTTCCTGCATCTGTGAGTTGTGCTCGGGATTGTGGTTATAGCTGAGATAGCGATGGCTCTGCGGAGAGAGCAAGCTCTTGGGTTTCCACGTGTATGTTTTTTCCTGCTACATTCAGGTGGTGTCTGGCTTCTTAGTTGACTGGAACTGCTGGTCAGGCTTTTCCTTCCCCAGTGTGATTTTGGCCACAGTGAAGGTGATGGGGTGGATTTGGTTTTTGGTTTTTTGGGTTTTGGTTTTGGGTTTTTTTTTTGGTGGTACATATCTTTGTCAAGTTACTCTTTAGTGGGGAAAAAATACGTTTCCTGCTTGTTTGGGGCTCCTTTTTTACATGTGCCAATTAAAGGGATCTTGAGCCAATCTCAGCTGAAATCTCTGAGCGTGTGAAGAGGATCAGAGAAGCGCTGAGCTCACCATCAACAGGGCACGTGCGCTTCAGAAGTTCTTGCTTCAGTAGAAACTTGTTCAGGACCGCCTAAATGTCCTAAAGCAGAAGATATCTCTTAGTAGATTTTAAATTTTAGATTGGAGTAGATCTCTGAGCTTTCTAAGGCTTTTGTTCCATAGGCTGTCCAAACCACAGCTCTCTGTTGGAAGTTGACAGCTCCTGTGTGGTGGGTTGGTGCAGGAGTGGGGAAAAAAATCTCTTGGCATTTATGTAGATGTGCCCATTTGGAGAAACAGACATTCTGAATGTGTAGTTAGTGAAGGAGAGTCATCTTGTAGAGCTCAGACCTTGGGGAAAGATTTTGCACTTAAACCCAAGCTGGGTTTGTGAAGCCATATGTCCTAATGATGGT
The DNA here is from genome assembly GCA_033628505.1 of Tringa tobata. Classification (NCBI taxonomy): domain Eukaryota; kingdom Metazoa; phylum Chordata; class Aves; order Charadriiformes; family Scolopacidae; genus Tringa; species Tringa tobata. The sequence continues at coordinate 4,392 of JAHREE010149806.1, read as the reverse complement.
ATGGTATCTTCTTTTTGTCGTGAATTTGATCTCTGATAGTATATCAAGAAGTAGATCTGATTGTTTTAACTGGTTGCCTGCTCAACTTAGCCATTTAAGATTCTCTAAATCATCTAATTCTTCTGATTTTTGTCAGGACTTGGAGTAGCTGAGGATAAGACTGTTGCCCCGGGTTCCGGTAGGGACGTTCCAATGTCCTACCTGAGAGTTGGTCTGAGCCTGGGTTCTCCATTATTCCCTTTTTTATCTCCTGGAGTAGAAAATTGTTTATTCTACCATACTGGATTATAGTACAGAGTACACAGAAGGGTAATTGCAAAGAAGTCTCTCATGATCTTGCCCCAGTGGCTATTCTGGTAGAGGTCACTGGAGCTAAGGAAGGGTTTTCAGATCTTTTCCTTTGCTTACGAAACCAGGGATGCAGACAACACTGGATGGCCAAATCACAGCACATCAAAACTCACAGTCTGTGTCATCCTGCCATCGGAATCTCTTCTTTCTCAGAGGGGGAAGTACTTAATAGGAAAATTTAGGCCAGGTGAAAGTGCTGGATGCTCTGCTCTTGTGATTCTAGGGAAAATCTTAGGTCCTTCTAGAGCACCTGTATCTTCTTCATGTTCTGCTGTTTGAGCTGAAGGAACACAGTCGTTAAGGCGGCCTTGATTCTGTCAGTCAGACACATCAACGTACTCGTGTCTTTCTCATTCAGCCTCTCTCATGTTACAGAGAATCCATCAGCCAGATTTCATCCAGTTGGGGCTTGTCACCTTGTCCGTATGCACTCTGGGAGGGCAACTGTTTTAATCCCTGAAGTAAATTCTTTGCCATTGCATCTTGCCACGAATCTTTTCAATTTTCTTCCCTTGTTACTTTTCTGAATTTTTGTGGGGTCCAGATTCCATGATTCCTATGATTATTTTTTTTTTGTAATTTCTTTTTTATCCACCTCACGTGGATGCAACTTTCTGATGTTGTAATTGGCAGATGTTTGTTGTCATCTTTCCTTCCTGGTCTTCTCAGGTCCAGGACAGAATCACTTTGTCGCTGGGAGACCAGATCTCTGAGTAGATGCTACGACCTCTGCCTTGCTGGCTTCCACATAACAAGTTTCTGGGAACTGTGTTATGGATTGGTCATGGTAGAGCACGCTCTGCAGAAACCAGGGGTTATTCCACCACAACTCAGGCGTTCCTCTGGCCGTGCTCGCAGACCTGTCTGTCTTTAACACCTGCCATGAGAATTTTTTGGAGATCTCTATGCTTTGGGTCAATTTCTTAATTTTTTTTTTTATGCTGCACTGGAAATCTCATTCATGTGAATGATGATTTTATGATTTTATTTTCACTTGTTTGAAGTTAAAACTGGGGTTTGCTTGCCAGTAGGTAGTGCTGCGATGTGTAGTTTACGCCTCAGCTTGGCTTCTGGTCTCTTTCTCTTTTGTCCTTGTGGTTCAATATCTTTCTGATCGCACAAGATCAAGATGCACGTGTCAGCAAGGGACAGAGCATAAGCCTTTTTAGATACTGTTTAGACAAAAGAATTCCTCAGTCTTGAGTGTCTGTGGAAAGCCATCTAGAATAAATTATGAGCAGGTGGACTGAAATAAAAAAAGAAAGCTTTGAGCCTGAAGAATTCAACTTGACATTAGCTTTATTTTATCTACTGGAACTTTTTCATCTATCTAGCATTATAACAAGAATACATATGTTTGGCTGCTGGTGTTAAAATATTTGGCAATGACGTGATGGCATAAATAGTTTTCTATCCCTCTTCTTCCTACACCACAGCTCATAAATCTGTGACACAGTTTTCATTATCAGAATATATATTCATATATTCAGAGTATAGAAGAAAATTTGTCTTCCAGTAGTTAAACCCTGCCCCGTTCCCCTGTTCTTTAAATGTTCCCCACCCTCAAACGTGTGAGTTGTTCTCCTCGGACTATAATCTAGCAAAGGTATACTGGGGGGAAAAATAATCATGGAGTCATTAAATTTTCCCCTTTAAGTGGAGGAAAACAGATCTGCTTGTAACCTTGTTTTTGCAAAAGTGACCACTGTTAAAAATGCTTTTGGCCATTATCTTCTGTGTGCTTCTTTTTAATAGGTTCTTAAAAAAAAAAAAAATTACAAAATGACTTTGTTTACAGATAGCAGATCAGATGTTCTTTCATAGTGATTATCGGCCCCTTATCCGTGATGCCAACAACTTCGTCCTGGACGAACAGACCCAGCAGGCTCCACACCTTATGCCTCCCCCCTTTTTGGTTGACGTGGACGGGAACCCTCATCCCGCCAGGTATCAGAGGCTGGTTCCTGGTCGTGAGAACTGCAGGGAGGAACAGCTTATTCCTCAGATGGGAGTCACATCTTCAGGTATGGCAAATTTCAATTCGGTACACGGTAGCCTGTCCAGTTACCTCTGGGTGTTCTACACTTTCCCTTTCACTTCATCTTTTCTTTCTTCATTTCTGGGCATAGCAGTTCACATAGCATGGAACTGCAGGGTCCTCGGCACTGATTGCCTGGGACAATTTTATGGTATCATCATCAGCCAAGTCAGCACTGGTTGATGCTACTCCACCAGTGTAGCTCATTTCAGTGTTGAAAGAGCGTGTCGCCCTGAGTGAGCTTTCACTAGATCTTCTCGGGTTGAGATTTCTTGTTTTAGAAAACATAGGAAATAGACTGGTCTTCCACAGCTTAGTTCGAACAGGAGACACCTACAAGAAGAGAAAAATGAGATGACACCTGAAATGTGCAAAATCTTCTTCGTCTTTACATGAAGGCAGTCATTCAGCTTTGATGGTTTGAGAACTCTGAGACTTGCTGAGGATAGAAGATCTCGGAAGTGCCTCAAAAGTTGTATTTTCTGTGCACACATGAGAGGAATATGCTTTTTTTGGGCCAACGAGGATGTAAAAACGATGCCTGCGTACTACATGTCACTAGTTGGATATTAGTATGAATGAGCAAACAGTGACCGGTGAAATTAGCTTTAAATATTTGCAAGATATTCATCGTTAAGTATTTGGATATTCTTGAAAATATGGGAAAACTGACTGTGCCTGTAAACAGTGGGTTATACCTACACCATACTTACGCCTGTGGCGTGTCAGACATTCCAGGAAGGTTATCTGGTAACACCACCACAAGTTATCTCTTCATCCTCATTTGTAGACCTAAGGGTTAAAAGTCACTTGAATAATTACATAGTAATTTTTAAGGAGCATTTCCATATTTCTTCCAAAATTTCGGGAAGTAATGCTCCCTGAAAAGCACCTGTAAGAAGGAGCAAACCCTTTTTGTGGGATTTGATGGCTCTCCCTCAGAGCACTGGTGATTTATTGCTTCTCAACTTTTCTGTGGGGGTTTATAAGAGTAGGGTAAATTTAGAGTCTTATGCTTGATTTAGTGCTTAGATGTATGTGAAGCTTCCTTAAACCACATGTTTTGAAACAAATCAAATGTATATCAGTGTCTTTATTATTTAATTTTTTTTAAAAAAAGCCCTGCTGTTGCTTGCAAAGGCAAAATCTCACAAGCTAGATACATAAAAGTGTTCATTTTGTGTAGGTAGTGGTTTCCTTATTTCAGACCATTCTTGGGTTATTAGTAGCATTTCCCCCTGTTTTCAGTAGATGGTGTGTCTGCTCGTGAGATCACCATTTAAATCTGGCTGTCTCACTGGGTGAGTCAGAAACCGTCCAGCTGTGGTTATTCCAGAGCTCGTTCCATGATTCCAGGCTTCTGCTGCTTGAGGCAGGTTGACTCCAACTACGGTAACCTTGAAACCCTGAGGGCACTATCTTAAATACTAATGTTCTTCATGCGCACTCTCATCTAGGAAGAGGTGGCTGCTTCTGCGTAGCCATGTCATTGAAGCTCTTCATTTCATAGCACAATTACTGGAATATCTTGTCTTCGATCTCGCAAAGTGCTGTTGATGCTCTGAGATCTCTTTGGAATCGTGCTGGAAAAATAATTCCTGTAACTTGTTTGTTTGAACGTTGTCATCCCTTGTTTCAAAGTTGTGCCAGTTCTGCTTCTCTTGACCAGAGCTTCCCACCCCTCCACCATATAACTGTCCCCTGTGGAGGTCTCCGACTTTCTTCTCCAATCACTGCTCTAACCCTGGCCTTTTCCTCCATAACCTTTTAATTTTACCATGAGAACTATTTCCTGTCTTTTATTCAAGAGCTTTACACGAGAGGAGGCTGTTTTACCCACCAGAGAAAATCAGCATTACCCAGCCTCCATCATCTTTATGCCTCTGGGTAGCTCAATCAAGCATTTTTACTACTTGGTGTTCTCTAGTATAGATAATTCTTTTCTAATTCAGTTAGACCTTGACAGAGTTCTTCCATTGAATCTTATACTTTGTGTTTTATAA